>BQNB010030796.1:25668-54543 GCA_026074375.1 Tanacetum coccineum
TCACAAAAAAATACCGCCCCGCAACAACTCATATAAGGAAAAAAACAAATTATTAAACATGATACCGAAAAAATAAACCCGCACTATTAAACATGAGACTGAAAAAATAAAACCCGCAAAAAAAACATATAACCAAAGAAAAAAACCTTTAAACATGAGGCCCAACACATAAGGCCATATAAGAAAAAAAACAAACTATTAAACATGAGACCAAAAAAAACCCGCACAAAATTAAAAAAAAAATAATAATAATAATAATGGCCCGCAATAACGCGTGAAAAATTAACGTCCCGCAGCAACGCGCGGGTAATCCTGCTTGTTTATACTAATAATATAAGTTTGACACTTTAACGAGTTCAACCCTTGATCGTCGTTGACGTAGTAAGATTAATCCTGGAAACTTTATAATAATTGTGTACATTAGGTCCATGTACTTGATAAAACTATAGCATAGTTATTGTGTCGAACTATGCCGTAGTTCTTCCTACGCAACATTTCCATCTTTAGCAAATATTAGCTTCATCGTAGTTTCTACGGGCCAACTATGACGTAGTTGTGACGTCAGCATAGTCTTTTTCCAACAATGATTAACTACGGCGTAGTTATTGTGCCCAACTACGCCGTAGTTCTTCTAAGCTTGATATTTTTCTATCGTTTTTCTTCTTTAAAAATATAGTACCTTTACTAAATAATATAGTAGTGGTATTATTCTTCATTTGAGCCTTAAGTCGCTTCCTGGAGAAATATAGTAGTCTTCCCTTGAATTTAGTACATCTACTAAATAAATTAGTTTTAGTACTATTTTTGGCCATTTCTCGCATCTTTTTTGTTTCAATGCTTTAATTTCCTGAATCTGCAATATAAACAAATTAAGTATCAGATTCATATAAAAATAATATAAAACAAATCAATAAACACGATAATTTGATATAAAAAGTATTAAACATTTGATGTTATCAAATATCCTCACTTGACTTCTACTTGCCCTAAAGTAGACCTTTTTAAATAATTCTCAAAAAGATATCTCCCAAGTTAACTTGGAAGATATGAATTTAAAAATTACCTAAGCTAGAAAATTCAAAACCGATCACCTCATGAAAGGAAAAACGAATCACACTAATACTCTCAATAATCTATGTGTTTTATTTTTGGTGATCACTCAACTGCTCAGTCATGGTGAGTATTCTATCATAAGCTTGGTAAAGATACTAATCTTCACCGCTAGAGTCTAGATGCAACGCAAATGGGTTGACACAACAACAAGGCTAATGAGTGGATCATTCTTATAATGTAATCTTTACCAATACCAATATTTCAGAAAAGGCGACAAAACCACAAATGCTTGCCTAAATCCATGAGCGAGACACATGTGATTGCTTAATTCCTTGACTCGAGTAAGCTAAAGGTTAGGATTAAGAATGATTAAGTTAGGATATAAGACATGGGAAAGTTTTTAAATAGGTGTAAACTGAAAAATAAAAAAATAGATAGTTTCCTAAGTCCATAATATCCCCTTCACGAGTCGCATTCTAATCCCATAAGGCAAAAACCGCGAGTCAAGAGTCAAAGGTTATTTAAACTACACGAGTTAATGCGTATAATATGTAATATAGTGCCTCATAATCTCCAAAAAAGTATGTGCTATGTTTTTTTTAAAATTATGGATAAAATCAGCACATAATGTAACCAAATATAAATCTCGCATTTCTATCTCCCTTTCCCCCACTTGAGATGTACAATGCCTATATGGTACAAATACGAACTTAAATAGAAAGGATAGATAGAAATGACACGGGTTTATAATTGCTACCCGTTTACATAAATCAAAACGGATATGTCAATACATCGCCAGCTGCGTAAGGCGGGAATACTACCACCATACTATTCAATATGCTAAAGCTGATTTATAATTATGATCAGCTATAAACAAACTAATAAACACTTGCTTGCATGCTCTTTACTTTGTTTTTTTTGTTTTGTTTTTTTGATGCAAGACACGGATACAAATGAAATAAATATTACAAACACATATATACATAAGCATCCCTCCACTTGAGATCAACTATCTTCTAAACCTAAAATCTTCAAATACCCTCTAATTATGATCCGCGACTTTCACCAGTGGAACCAAAATTGACTAGCAACTCTCCGACTATGGACTAAAGAGACTATAGGGTAGGCTAGGTGTAAGGTGTAACAAACAGACACATATTGGGTTTAACACAAGGAATGGCTCAACAGGTTATACTAGGGGTATTGATGAGGTATCATTTTATACATTATTTCGGGGTCATTTAACCCCTTAAATCATGCAAATATGCCCAGATTACGTGCTTAATCGTTTGTTTTCAGGTTTTAGCACTTGGATGGAATTTGGAGGAAATACACGTGACTTGGGCTCATTTGGAGAAGAAACAGACAAGATTACAGACTTGCACCAAGATTCACCAAGAAGTATTGTTCTCAAAGCGTGGAGACGACGTCATAGGCATAAAGCTACGCCGTCGTAATCTATCTGGTGACGGTGTCTGGATATTGGTGACGACGTCACAACGTAGCCGACTTAAAGTGGATCTAGAACTATCTACGTGGCGACGACGTCAGAAGCATCAAGCGACATCATCAAGTCGACATGTCTATATATACAAAACCAATTTTAGGGTTTTAGTGTGTAACTTTTGGGATAACTTTGTATAGCTTAAGGATACGAACCCTAGTCCTTGTAGCAGCTTCATAGGTCGTATATAGGGCCTCAAAACCCTATTGTACTACATTGGATCGATGTTTTAATTCAAGTAATATTATTTATCATTAATCATTCAATATATCTATGTGTTGTGTGATTGATTTATCTTCTTGCTTCCTTTATAACATGCGAGGCTAAACCCTCCTTTGTATTTGCTTATGATTGCATGAAAGTCAGATTGTAGATCCTTTTACTGTTGCTTCTTGTTGATGAATGTGCGCGTTAGGCCTTAGAAAACTAGCTTTTGTATGTATCGCTGTTGACACATCTAGGGAAATGCGAGTGCGTAGAAAGGATACCATCGGGTAACAGTCTTCATACTACCTTGCCCCTTATATGGTTGATCCCTCTTAAGGTATTTCACACGCATTTAATATACTCTTAAGGGCCTTGTAACAGTCTTCATACTACCTTACTTGTGTTTTTGGCTTAGCAGAATATTAAAATAGACGACGAATTCCGTGTAATTCATTCATAACTTAGAAATACTTACACATACATCACAAGTGAGACAATGCAAACAAGATTAGGAGAAACAAACTAAAAAGTTAATGCGTGATTAAGTAAATACATTTAATTATCATAAAGTTATCACCCGTAGCTTAGTTTATTAATTACTTTAGTTATCAAACCAACCTCTCAAACCATAGATTTACCTGCTTTTCTATAAATATAAAAATACAAAAATAATCTTCTCGTAACCCCTAGAATTCTATTATATCGTTATCAAGCCTTCCAAACAATCCCCTAGAGAAACGGTACAACCTTTGAGTTCCTGCCCAATACTACAACTACAACGGTTAGGTACTCTTGCCTATGGAGTGTAAAACTCTGTTGAAGTCCTACGACGACCGCATCAAGTTTTTTGTGGCGCCGCTGGCCGGGGAATAAAGTAGGAATTCAGTTCAATCTAGCTTAGTCTACACACAGATTCCAATTAAGTGAGATTTAATTCTGTCAAAGTAGCTTTCTTTTAGTCTATCTCTTCTATGTTCCTTTTGTTCGTAACCAAACCTACTTTTTCGTTGACCATCATTGGAGATGAAAATTCAAACTGACCCCGTACCTTAGGAGATCACTCTCGACCTAGCCACGAGGGCTACCGCAACACCATTGAGCTTCCTAAAGGAGCCAAGGTGTCCCCCCTGCGACCTGACACCATCCGGTTGGTGCAAAACGGATGTGCATTCCACGAACTTATGTCTAAAGATTCGATCCAACATCTTAAGGACTTTCTCAAGATTGTAGATTTCATTGACCTTAATGGTGCTACAAGAAATACCACTCATTTGCGTCCATTATGCTTTTCTATCTATGACCAAGCTATCAATTGGCTTGATCATTGCTCGCGGGATCCATCTCGACCTGGGATGATCTCACCACTTGTTTCCTCGCACAGTTTTTCCCACAAGGATATCTTGATGTTCCAACAACGTCAAGACAAATCTCTCTATGATGCGTGGACTCGTTTTAAGTACTTACTCCAAAAAGTCCCTCATCATGGTCTTGATCTATGGCTTCAAGTTCAAATCTTTTACAATCATGTCGACTACACCACCCAGATGGCCATTGACTATGCAGCAGGCGAGAGACTTAGAAAATTAAGGTCAGAAGAAGCATGGGAAACCATCGAGGATTTAGGCCAACACGAAGAAAAAGAGTGGAACGACCTAATCTTTTCTGAAAAAGAAAGTCTCGACTACATAGATGCCACTTTAGAACAGGAGTTAGAAAGCGTGGAGTATCAAGTAGTATCTTTAATGAGGAATGAAGTGCTATTGGAGTATGAGGTAGGATTCATGTTTCCCAAAAGGCCTTATCAGGAGGAATTAGAGGCACGAATACTGAATTTAATTAATCATCAGGAAGATCAAGTTAGACAATTGGAGGAAGATATGAGAAAAACAAAAGACACGTTTATGTGTCTTGCGGATACTTTAATAGCAACCCTGAAGGTTGAAATAAAGTCACAAAGAGTTCATTCCACTAAAATAGAAAAGATCACTAGATTTCCTACTCATACCCTTACCGTAACCCCTGAAACATTCAAGCCTATCACCCATCAAACCAAAGGATTCGGGTAGCTTTAGGATGAAGGTAATAGAACCCTTGACCATTCACACACCGCCTTCACCCCATGTAGCATACCTCCATCGAAATGGTGTGTATCAATACTATCACCCGTACTTGACCTTAAGTGTAAAGGAGACCCACCTTTTACGCGTCGAATAAGCGTAGAGTCAGGCTCGTAACTCGAACAAAAACAAGCTCTTATTGGGAGGCAATCCAATCCTTTATTTTCTTGCATTCTAGGTGTGCCTTGTGTGTCTTGTGTGTTTATTTTGAGTCATATGATTGTGTTAATCGATTTTGTGGTTTTTGCAGTAAAATTTGTAGGAAATAACAAATGGGAACTTGCGTACAGGGATTTTTGAAGAAAAGAAAAAAAAAATATTCTTTACAGACCCTAGAGACGGCGTCAAGATTAATCCTGACGGCGTCACTAGGCCTGCTATAGGGAAATTTGATTTTTATTTAATTTTTGAGAAATTAATCTTGTACAATTTCCAGAATTTTTAATTTTCCTAAAAAACCTGCAAGAAACCACAATTACATTAACATATTCATCCTATCTTTATTGCTTTCATAGAGTCTAAACGTAGTTAATGAGGTTGTATTTATCATTCACCCAAGGATTTTATGCTTGGTGTCGTTGTCTTTGTCTTTGATTACAGATTATATTTGATAAGAAGAAGCTTGAAAGTTCCTAAGAAGTTTCATTAGACGATTCTTTCATTTGCCATTTGAGTGTTCCTTAAGTATAGGGAGGAAAATAAGCCTTAGAAACTATTCTTTCATTTGAACCGAGTATTAATAGCATCTCATGGATAGGAATGTGTATGACTAGCACAAAAACCCTAAAAATTCCACCCTAAAATTGTGAGGTTCGCCTTTAGATCTATAGGAATTCAAGTATCCATTATTGATACGCAAGATAGTTTATACCTTTAGCTTTCTCGAGTTAAGGAGTGAGCAATCATGTGTGTCTATTCCGTCGTTACGGATGTGTATATGTGGTTTTGTCACCTTTTTTTGGAGCATTGGTATCGGTATTAAATTATATGAGTGTACCGATAGTATATTAAATTCTAGAACTTGTTTTTGTTATGCATCCCAAGACCGCATAGTGAGTATTAAGATTTGCTAGATAAGAGGCAATAGGATTAACCTATGTTTTAAACCTGTAATTGTTATGATGGTCACCTCGATCATATAACTATCCCACACCCTTGCCATGCACTTATTTTTAGTAAAGGATACCCCTAGTACAACCCTTCGAGCCTATCCTTTTTCACGGTTCTTGTAATTTTCTCGTTAAGCCGAACTATTAATGAAGAGCATTGTCACCCATAAACCAATCGTTACATCCAAATCGCCTTAGCCTACCTTGTATGTACTCGCTTTTAGGACATTATTGTGCTTACCCAAGTTAATTATTTGAGTACACGGTTGCTAAGTCCTTATCCTTAAAAATACTGTTTTGGGCCAATTGGGATTCATGGTAGTATTTATTTTGCGGAAGAATGGGAAAGAAAAGTTAAATCAATACCCCTATGTGTTTGTCAAATGAACTCCATGTTATGTTGATCCATCTCAATTTGGGTCATTAGTTAGATTGTAAATAATCGAGTATGTAAAAGTTTAAGTGTAGGGGTGTATCTATAAACCCCCATGATGTATTATATGTTTAAGCAATGGCAGGGCAAAAGTGTACGAAAAAAATGTATATAAAAAAAGAGTGAAAAAAATGTACGGGCCGCCATTTGCTTATTTTATGTTTATATTAGAGTCAAGAAAAGAAAAAGAAAGAGATTGGTGTAGAGTTTTGTAGAGTTTGTATATTTTGTCCGAGTCTTTGGCTTAGCAACTAAACCAACGTGTATTCTTATAAATAATTAGCTAACCCTTCCACTCCAAATTCACCCAAAAGTCACCACCCAAATGTATCCCATCCATTTCCGTTAATGTTATCTTACACCTAAACCCCACAACCCTTTGAAAAGACCTCTTTGACAGTAATGAATAATACTTGCGCCTAGCAGTGGAGGTTTGATCATTTACCAAGCCTATCATAATTTATATGCTATGACAGGTAATGAGTGTTGATTTTCCGTTTTCCATAGTTGTTATAATATATTATACACCCGAGTGAAAGAGAGAATCCCAAACACTTATGTGAGGTGCTAGTATATACTTTTCGTGCTTTTAATTATGAGGTCTAGAAGGTTGTGTTGTAAAATGCTTTTAAAGAGTAGGTTAAATGACCCTAATACTGCTATTATCTAGGTAGAAAATCCTGTTTTCTTAAGGACAAACAAATCCCAAGTGTAAGGGTATTTGATGAGGTGTCATTTTATACACTATTTCGGGGCATTTAACCCCTTAAATCATGCAAATATGCCCAAATTACGTGCTTAATCGTTTATTTTCAGGTTTTTAGCACTTGGATGGCATTTGGGGGAAATACAAGTGACTTAGGCTCATTTGGAGAAGAAACAGACAAGATTACGGACTTGCACCTAGATTCACCAAGAAGTATTGTTCTCAGAGCATGGAGACGGCGTCGCAGGCATAAAGTGACGCCGTCATAATCTATCTGGTGACGGTGTCTTGATATTGGCGATGGCGTCACAACGTAGCCGAATTAAAGTGGATATAGAACCATCTACGTGGCGACGACGTCAGAAGAATCAAGCGACGCCGTCGCGTCGTCTATATATACAAAACCGATTTTAGGGTTTTAGTGTGTAACTTTTGGGATAACTTTGTATAACTTAGGGAGACAAACCCTAGTCCTTGTAGCAGCTCCATAGGTCGTATATAGGGCCTCAAATCCCTATTGTACTACCTTGGATCTATGTTTTAGTTCAAGTAAGATTATTTATCATTAATCATTCAATATGTCTATGTGTTATGTGATTGATTTATCTTCTTGCTTCCTTTATAACATGCGAGGCTAAACCCTCCTTTGTATTTACTTATGATTGCATGAAAGTCAGATTGTAGATCCTTTTACTGTTGCTTCTTGTTGATGAATGTGCACGTTAGGCCTTAGAAAACCAGCTTTTGTCTGTATCGCTGTTGACACATCTAGGAAAACGCGAGTGCGTAGAAAGGATACCATCGAGTAACAGTGTTCATACTACCTTGCCCCTTATATGATTGATCCCTCTTAAGGTATTTCACATGCATTTAATATACTCTTAGGGGCCTTGTAATAGTCTTCATACTACCTTAGTTGTGGTTTTCTTTAACAGAATATTAAATAGACGACGAATTCGGGTAATTCGTTCATAACTTAGAAAATACTTACACATTACATCGCAAGTGTGACAAGGCAACATGATTAGGAGAAACAATATGATAAGTAATGCATGATTAAGTAAATACATTAAATTATCATAAAGTTATCACCCGTAGATTGGTTTATTAATTAGTTTAGTTATTAGTTTCACTGGTACAAAAAGTGGTATTGGTTACTCCAAAAATGTGTGACAATATGCATATAGTCACACACATTTTTTTGGTGTTTGTCACCAAAGATCCCGCCACCGTAGGTGTCCTACGGTAACATTGTTGAGTCCGTGGCCTTTTTCATTGAAAAAGAGTGACCATAACCCGAATATGTGTGACAAATTAGGCACAAGTTTTGTTTGTTTAATTAGTATTAGTGACCGTAAACACTTTATAGTCACACAAATGCTTTTTGAGAGTGACTATTGTTCGTCCTTTGACCACATAAATATATAATATATTTGACATTTGAGATGGTTTATTCAAGTATATGTGTATTTTGTGTGACTATTTCCCGTCCTGTGGCCACATGAGTATATAATAAATGTGACGTTTGTGATGATTTAGTCACACAATGGGTGTTGTTTTTTTAGCTAGTCACATATAATTTAAAAAAAAGTGGCCAAAAGTGTTAATAAGTGTGATCATATGCTTTTTAAAATCAAGTAAATGTGTATTTTATGTGACTATTGTTCATCCAATGATCACATGAATTTTTTGTTTGTGTGCCCTTTTGTAATATTTAGTTACACAAAGCATGGTTTTTTTGGGATTTAGTCACATACAAGTTAACCAAAAGTGGCCAAAAGTGTTAATAAGTGTGACCATATGTTGTTTAAAGTCAAGTGAATGTGTATTTTGTGTGACTATTGTTCATCCAATGGTCACATGAATTTTAAGTTTGTGTGGCGTTTTGTAATATTTAGTCACACAAATCATGTTTTTTTTAATTTAGTCACATACAAGTTAACCAAAAGTGGCCAAAAGTGTTAATAAGTGTGACCATATGCTTTTTAAAATCAAGTAAATGTGTATTTTATGTGACTATTGTTCATCCAATGGTCACATGAATTTTATGTTTGTGTGGCCTTTTGTAATATTTAGTCACACAAAGCATGGTTTTTTTGGGATTTAGTCACATACAAGTTAACCAAAAGTGGCCAAAAGTGTTAATAAGTGTGACCATATGTTGTTTAAAGTCAAGTGAATGTGTATTTTGTGTGACTATTGTTCATTCAATGGTCACATGATTTTTAAGTGTGTGTGGCAATTTGTAACATTTAGTCACACAAAGCTTGTTTTTTTTGTTATTTAGTCACATACAAGTTAACCAAAAGTGGCCAAAAGTGTTAATAAGTGTGACCATATGTTGTTTAAAGTCAAGTGAATGTGTATTTTGTGTGACTATTGTTCATCCAATGGTCACATGAATTTTAAGTTTGTGTGGCGTTTTGTAATATTTAGTCACACAAAGCATGTTTTTTTTAATTTAGTCACATACAAGTTAACCAAAAGTGGCCAAAAGTGTTAATAAGTGTGACCATATGTTGTTTAAAGTCAAGTGAATGTGTATTTTGTGTGACTAATGTTCATCCAATGGCCACATGATCTTTATGTTTGTGTGGCCTTTTGTAATATTTAGTCACACAAAGCATGGTTTTTTTGGGATTTAGTCACATACAAGTTAACCAAAAGTGGCCAAAAGTGTTAATAAGTGTGACCATATGTTGTTTAAAGTCAAGTGAATGTGTATTTTGTGTGACTATTGTTCATCCAATGGTCACATGAATTTTAAGTTTGTGTGGCGTTTTGTAATATTTAGTCACACAAAGCATGTTTTTTTTAATTTAGTCACATACAAGTTAACCAAAAGTGGCCAAAAGTGTTAATAAGTGTGACCATATGTTGTTTAAAGTCAAGTGAATGTGTATTTTGTGTGACTATTGTTCATTCAATGGTCACATGATTTTTAAGTGTGTGTGGCAATTTGTAACATTTAGTCACACAAAGCTTGTTTTTTTTGTTATTTAGTCACATACAAGTTAACCAAAAGTGGCCAAAAGTGTTAATAAGTGTGACCATATGCTTTTTAAAATCAAGTAAATGTGTATTTTATGTGACTATTGTTCATCCAATGGTCACATGAATTTTAAGTTTGTGTGGCGTTTTGTAATATTTAGTCACACAAAGCATGTTTTTTTTAATTTAGTCACATACAAGTTAACCAAAAGTGGCCAAAAGTGTTAATAAGTGTGACCATATGTTGTTTAAAGTCAAGTGAATGTGTATTTTGTGTGACTATTGTTCATCCAATGGTCACATGAATTTTATGTTTGTGTGGCCTTTTGTAATATTTAGTCACACAAAGCATGGTTTTTTTGGGATTTAGTCACATACAAGTTAACCAAAAGTGGCCAAAAGTGTTAATAAGTGTGACCATATGTTGTTTAAAGTCAAGTGAATGTGTATTTTGTGTGACTATTGTTCATCCAATGGTCACATGAATTTTAAGTGTGTGTGGCAATTTGTAACATTTAGTCACACAAAGCTTGTTTTTTTGTTATTTAGTCACATACAAGTTAACCAAAAGTGGCCAAAAGTGTTAATAAGTGTGACCATATGTTGTTTAAAGTCAAGTGAATGTGTATTTTGTGTGACTATTGTTCATTCAATGGTCACATGATTTTTAAGTGTGTGTGGCAATTTGTAACATTTAGTCACACAAAGCTTTTTTTTTGTTATTTAGTCACATACAAGTTAACCAAAAGTGGCCAAAAGTGTTAATAAGTGTGACCATATGCTTTTTAAAATCAAGTAAATGTGTATTTTATGTGACTATTGTTCATCCAATGGTCACATGAATTTTATGTTTGTGTGGCCTTTTGTAATATTTAGTCACACATTGGACCTGAACTAATTTCAACGGATATATAATCTTTATTGTCATGTATGATTGCAGCTTGTAGTATTAGATACAATATGAATTATGAATTCGTACCTTCTACAACACATCGATAATAATTGCGTGTACTAATAACAGTTGTGCAACTCCTTGGTAAAGTTTGGACTATTGAGTCCTGCATAGTAATAGATAAATCTGAGAGAGCATATAAATACTGATAATTACCTTAGGGTAAAACCTGCAATGATGACATAACTGAATCGTTAGTCTAAGAAGCAAAGTGTGTACTTATTGCACAACATTCTATTCTAGACTATTAAGTAGGATCTATCTTTTATACATGTGTGTTAAGAAAAGTAAGCATACACGTCACATGATTGTCCACTTGGCCCAATGAAAAACATTAAAATGCCAATTCCAGTTAATGTAATACTCTTGCAGTATTATTTAAATCTTAGCAGTTTAACAATAGCCGCAGTAATAACTCTGTAGGGAGTACTTAACTTTTGCTAGCCTGTTACTAACTTCTCTTAAGCTGTCAGTATTAACTTCTAGTTGGCTCGTATCACCCAACTGTAGCAATAAAGCCCAAAAAGCAGTAGTAATATACACGAACCATGCCAGCATTAAATCACAACATGCAATACCATTCCGTATGCCAAATAGTTTTAACTTTTATACTGCTTTAATATTATAACAGTACTAATATACTCTGGCAGTCTTTAACATCACTATTCTTTAATACAATATTAAACGTAGCTTCAGGCAAGCACTAAGCCTTCAAATGCGTCGAACGTAGTATTAACATCCAAGCGTTTTAATGTTTCATTAGCAGCACAAATATTTCATGGCATCATTCTTTTAATCTACACAAGGGTCTTACATTATAAAAGAATTAAGCCTTGCGGGAGTAAACATGTGTACAAGTAACAAAAGTTGATAAACACTTGAGATATTTAAAGAATTATACCTATTATTTGATATAGAATTGATATGATAGTCATGTGTGTAGGTCCAAGGTGTTTTGGATCTGATTAGCCTTTTGTAAGCCAATAACTATCTTGAATAAATCCAAATCAACTTATTGAGTAGGACAATGACTTATGATTATACTATGTGCTAATGCGGGTAATCTTAAACACAAGTACTAAGATAGGAACAATTTTAACCTAACTTCGTTTTATTGCTAGTGATTTCTATTAGGTTTGAGATACCTAAAACGCATTATGCTCATAGGGTTCCACTTTTATTCTACCAAGGAAACCTAATAGGCTTTACAACGTGTATAAGGATTATGCATATCCTTTCCTAAGTTATCTCCTAAGATATCTCCTAAGAGATCCTATTATAAACTATTCTTGTTTACATTAAACAGACTTAACTAAATATAACCAGTATCTATCTTTAATTTATAAAAATTACTGCTAGACTTAAACTTGCTAACTTTACGAACTTCACAGACTTAACATAGTACTTGGCATAACTAACTAATATCCCAGAATTAACAGTTTATACTCCCGTATAAAGTCTATTTATAATATTATTTCCACAAACATCCTCCTCTAACTTGAACTTCAGCTTGTGATCTTTTAATAAAAGTTTTTTTTTCTTTGGGAGTACCCCTCATCTGTTGAGCTTTTGAAAGGTTGTTGCTAAACTTTGTCTTTTAAAATATTTGGATACTACCACATTTGATTGTCTTTGAATTACTTGCTGCTCCTTGTTCTTTGCAGCATTCTTTGAAACGGTACATTGTATCATACTCTTATTTTGATACTTTTGCAGCAACTAATCTCATAACTTTTTTGAACACTTCATTTCTGCAATCTTAAATGATCTATTGACTATATGCACATGAAATCTCATAAAGTTTACAGACTATATCTCTCTCTTTCAGGTGTGTTAACTCACTGTGAGAGGGGAACTCATTGAAATTTTTAAGGGATTTGATGTCTCTTTACAGTTATCCACGCTACTCCTGGTAGTCAGTCCTTTGGCCACCAGAAAGGGGCATGGTCAATGGTCTGACTAAAAACCATTTCAACTCTCAATGCGTGAAACATTGGTGAATTGAATACCATATAGATTTTGGCAAACCATTACAGCCATGAATGGATTTGAGATGCCTTTACCTGTATCCGTTTGCTTAGGGCTAGTCAATCCTTTGGCACTAGAAAGGTAATATTCCTTGGTGATTGATCTACTACATATCAATCTCTTTTGTTCATGAAACTTGGTGGAGCTAATCTGTACAATCAGTCTTTTTGGTAAAGTGTTAACCATCTATATGGATTTGCAATTTGTCTTTACCATAAAGACATAATATCATGGACTAGTTATGGTTGTGTCGTCAGCCGTACCACAATCTATAAACTTGTGGGCTAGCCAACTCTTCACTCAAACAGATATGGTGAGTTGAAAACCATACAACTTATTGGCAAGTTGTCAACCATAAAACGGATTTGAGAAATACTTTTCCACAAGTCGTACCCCTGTGGTCAAGTCAGTTCTTAATGCTGGTTAGGCTTGGTGAACTGAACACCATTTGTTGTGTAAGTGCTAAAGCACCTCCACCAAGTGTTGTTCTCCTCATCTCCATTCTAGATCTTCAACTTATCAATTTCCATAGACTTTGCTGATAATTCTTTCAAACACATATGCTTTAATCCATAACGTTTCTTTCAGTCGATTTTATACTTTTCTTAACTTAAATATTTTGAGCAAATAACTTCTTCTTAAGCATCATACTGCATACTTCTTCTGACAATGGATATGACCTTTCAGCCAACATATAAATGGTTGTTGTGTTATGTAAGTTCAAACAGTGAACATTACATGAATCATAATATCTCCAGTTCACTATAGGAATGTGCATAGGTAAACTCCACACAGTATCTTCACTTTGTGGTGGATCAAACATAATCCTAAGATTTTCAGCAAATGCACTCTCCAAATCTTCTTCAGGACCATAAGCAGTAGTCTTTTGCAACACAATTTTATACAAATCAACTAAATCATCTCTTGAGATATTATGCAGCATTGCTCTAAAATTCACAAAACACTTGGAATCTTTGATGATTTCTATGATGAGGTGAAATTTATCCTTTACTCCATGTCCAAGAATCTTCTATTTCTACAATCTTTGAGGATGTAATATCAACTTCTCCAGATTTAGGTTCTGTAGAAGTATGCAAACCAATCCCTTTTCTAGCCTTTGACTTTCTCCTACTCATTTTTAGAACTAGTTGCTTGACCTCAATCTCTTCTTCTTTCACAAACTTGGCAGATTCAGGTATAGGAATATCTTCAACATCCAATACCTTTTGCTTCTTTTTCTCAGCACCTTGAAGATGTTGTCACTCAGACCTTTTCAAACTTTCTGTTTCTCCTTTTAGAAACCATAGGATAATAATTTTCTATGCTTATAATAGTTCTCTCAAATAGTAACCCTTGAGTTCCTCAAGTCTACTTCTTAAGTTGGCGGAATTTATCCAACCATGACCTTGACTTCCTGACTAGTTTCATTGTAGTGTCTATGTTGACAGTCTTGGGTCATTGCTTATTCTTCTTTGCTTTCATCTTTTGTTCTCTGTATCTCCCTTCTCTGTCTTTTCTCAACTATACAAACCATTTTTTGGTAATAATCCTCTGCATCAATATTCAATAACAAAAACACTTTTTCTCAATTCTGTGCTCGCTTCCATCCTTGCTCTGATTAAATCCCACTCGTTCTTCCTTTTGATTTAATATTGAGTTAGAGAGTGTTGAACTCTCAGGTAGCTGCTTGTTTTCTTTTTTGGTTGTTTTTTTTCAGTCATCTTAAACTATCATTCAATCTTTTATCAGCCAATTCATCTAATCTTTAAAGTTTAGCTTTTCTTTCAATTTCAGCTGCCTCTTGAGCTTGGATTCTTGCAATCTCTGCTAAGCTGGCTTCCTCTGACCTTAATATGTTTCTTTGATCTTTAGGCTTGGTGATTCTTCAAGTACTTCCTTACTTTTCTTGGCTGACTTATGACTCTCACCAGAAACTAATATTTGTGAAACCAGACTCAATCTCGGTTCACTAGCAGACTTAAACTATCAATAGCAGACTTTCTTATCTCCAGAACTAACTCCAACATCTCAATTTCTTCTTGAGACCAGACTTAAATTTCGCTTGTTTATTGTCTAGTCTTTTGAGAAGCCACCTGCACTAAGGTCTCAGCAGCCTGCAAACCACTTGGACTAATGTCTGCCTCCCCTGAATCTTTGCCCTTAGGAGTTTCAAATACATCTTCTTCCCCTAAATTCCTCCCCTGTTTGGAAGAATTAGCAGCATCTTCACTCTCTAAGTCACTTAGAACCATCTTCCTGTTTGGTAGATTCCCATAACTTAACCTTGTTTCTATCTTTTTGACTCTTTCTTTACCAATATTCACAATAACAGGCAGCGTGGTTGTTTTTCTCCATCAGTTCTTTCTCAAATTATCAAATCCTGTAACTAATTGATGGTACTGTGCAGCCAATCCTGCTACATTGGATTCTTGTAGCCTCAGCATAAGTGGAAGTAGGATCTTGAAGTGGTGGAGACTTAGGAGGTGATGTTGGTTGTGGTTCAGGAGAAGCTGGTGGTTGTACAGGTGAAGGTTGTGGTTGGTCATAGGTGTGCTCTATAGGTTCAGGTGATATGGATTTAAGTTCAGGTGAAGATGTCTCAACTTGGGTAGGAGGAGTGTGAACAAAATCAGATGATGAGCCATGAAGTTCAGTCTCAGTTTCTAATTCTTGATCAGGGTGGGGTTCAGTTGTAGGTTGAGAGGTAGAGGGTACCGATGCATTTGGTGGGGGTTGTGTTTCAACAGGCTCTTGTTGAGGTTCACCTTGGTTTTCATCATGTCCTGCAATCATGTTAGCTAACAATGGTCTATACACCCCAGCAAACCCTCTGTTCATGTTCCCAAAAATCTTTTTAGTCAATCGATAAGCTAAATAAAGATTTGTGTTAACAGGTTTAGCTTCCAAAACCATTGATAAAAATCTGGGATACATTAGAAACTTCTTGTGACTTGTTACATTGGCCACCATTGCTTCAAAAATCATTTTAGAAAAATTATAAGTTCTTCCAGTAGATAGACAGATTAGCGCAGTAGCAAGTTTGCTACCAAACTGATCCCATCCCCCACTTTTAGAACTTATACAATGTAAAATGTGGTGGACCATAAATTTCCAATTAGGGGTAAAATGCTTTTTCCAAAATGTAAAAGTATTATCTATTGGATACCCCAAATTAGCCATCCCCTCAAAAATTTTTCCAGCCTTAGTGGAACTCAGTGATACCATTTTATCTGCGAGGTTAAAGTTTTTTCTAACAGATGTTCAGAAATTGTGTAATATCGGTATCAATTATGGCTTTTAATTCTTGTTCCTCGTTATCAAGTGTTATGACAATGACAGTCTGCCAAACCTGTTTGATTACTGAAACATAGATAGTAGGATTATGTTCCAAGGCATACTTGATGTGAGTGCCTTTAAGAAAATCAACTATCTGCTCAAAACCTGCACTTCCTTCAGGTTTCTTAAGAAATCCCACCTGATTATGCTTAGGTATGAAAGCATGGCGCCAATTGTTTAAAAATTCAGGTGTAGCGGTTGTATTGCTTTGAGTTTTTGCAATTGAAGTTTTGACTTGTTTTTTTTTTTCACCACACTAACCCCCCCCCCCCCCCCCCCCCCCCCCCCCCCCCCCCCCCCTTTGTGAATTAAGGATTCTGGTGTAAAAGTTAATTGACGTATTTATAGGTGAGAATTAACGAATTTTGATTGAACCTCCTTTAAAGTGTTTCTTTTTAACGAAGAAGGCTTTTTTTATTTAGATGATAAACCCATTAAGATGTCATAAAAATCATTAATCACTGAAATATAGCCGCAATTTTTGTCTAACGGTCATATTTAAAGAAAAGTCAAAGACTTTGGTCAACCAGTACCCAACGGCTAGATACCAGACTTAATATTGGTCTACCAGACTTAAATCTGGTCAACCAAGCTACCAGAATTAATTAGAATAATACCAGAATTAAGCTGTTAACCTCACGACTGTCTTTAAGCCTTAAATCCATGCTCCAATCCATCTTTCAATTCATGCTTGGCCTGAAAGAGTTAATGCAAACACAAAACACACTACTATACACTACAAGAATTAATTATTCTACCAGAACTAATTATGCTAACTAACAAAACTAAGTTGTCTAACAAACAGAACAAACTATACAAAATCCTCCCCTCAAATGTAGCTAGGGATTTACCATACCAATGTTGACCACCAAAAAGTTGAACCTTGGTCCATCAAATGCTTTAGTCAACAGGTCAGCTACATTATTGTCTGTGTGAATCTTTTGCACTTGTATGAGCTTCTTCTCATATGCATCTCTGATGAAATGATGCCTTATCTCTATGTGCTTTGTCTTTGAGTGAAACACTGGATTTTTCACTATACATATTGTGCTTTCATTATCAATGTGGATTTTGGTATTCATGAAATTGAAACCATAGTCCAACAATTGATTTTTAATATACAATATCCTGTCCACTTCAGTTCAGCAGCAACGTATTCCAGCTTAGTAGTTGATGGTAGCTTACTGATGGTTTGCCTTCTTGCACTGCCATTAAATCAGTCATCCATTCCAAGAAATTGACCATCACAGTTGTGGATTTCCTGTCTAGATTAGCTCTAGCATTGTCACTATCTGAAAAATCCTCCAGGCAAAGGTGATCTCTTGTGCTACCTTAAGCCCAAATTGAGGTTTACCTTAAGGACTTAAAGGCTTTCTCTTCACAGTATTTAGGTTGAAGTCTTGGAGTAACCTGAAAACAGAGACCAAAGCACATACTGCAAACATTATATCAGGCCTAGAGGCAGTTAAATGCAGAGAGAACCTATCATGGATTCTGTATAATGTGTACATCCTACTTCATATGATTTCCTCATCTTGTGTCCAATGCCATCTTGGTCTCCATTGGGTTATTGCGTTTTCACATTGCAAGGTCAAACTTTTTCAGGCATTGTCTGCAACATACTTGTTCTTGAGAAATAAAAATTCCATCTGTATTTTTGCTGTGATTGCAATCAAGAAAGAATATGTGTTCACCAAAGAGAACTATTTGAAATTTTTCCTTTCATCAAGTCCTCAATTCATCACACCAGACTTTATAGTAGTGCAAAAATGATATCATCAACATTACACTTGAACTTGCTGATAGCCTTTTGTCCTTCTAAATGAATACAGTCTATGTATTTGGTACCCCTCTTGTATCCATGCTTTCTCTAGGAAATGTGGATAGAGTTGCATACCATGCTCTAGGAGCTTGATGTAATCTCATATAAAGCTGTTGACAACTTATAAACCTTTCATAGATGATCAGATCTACAAAAACTGGAGGTTGAGAACATAACCTCTTCATCTTTTAGTTCCATACAAAATTGCACTTTTTACATCCATTTGGTATACTATGAACCCATAAATGAGGCCAAAGGTCTAAAAATAACTGATAGCTTCTATTCTTGTCCACAGGAGCAAAACTCATCATAGTCAATACCCTTTCCTGTCCGTGAACTTTGGGCCACTTAGTCTTGCCTATTTCTGACAACTACTCCTTTTTCATCACCTTTTGTTTCCTATATACCAATTTAGCTTCTATATCACCTTTGCTTCTTAGGTAGGATCTTCTACTAGATCCATAACCTGTTGCAGCTTTAAACGTGTAACAACTCCTATTGCATAGACTTAAACCCACTGTCATTCTTTAGAGCTTTAGATATGCTTTTTAGGCTCCTCTTGAGATAAGAAGCAGGTAACAAACAATGCTTGTTGATCTTGTGTGATGGTTCCTTGCTGGTTTTTGAACATAACTACAAGTGCATGTGCTCCTGAATGGTTTCTGCACTGTGCTTCAGTTTGCCACAGATGACTTAGGACTCACCCCGTATTTGACTCTGTGGTGAATAGGTGTGTATCCTAGAGTAGGGAATGGGCACTGAAGCATACTTATGTTGGTAAGGGTTAAAGTCACGTGACAACAAACAGCCTTTCTTATCTAAGAAGCTGCATCAAAGATCCCTTGCTTAGGTGTGTTAAAGATTGTGAGATCTAGCATATCTGAATCATCTTGATTAGCATGTTGAGTATTAGCTAGTCCACTACCAGAATTAATTGAGTTATTACTGGTAGCTTTGTTCTTAGGTACTTCCCTTAAATGCTTTTGAGCAAGTTCATCCAATTCTCTTCTAAAAGCTAGAATTTCAGGAGAATCCTCTGAAATGCTAGTAGAATAAGCCTCCTTTCTTTTTCCCTTTCTTTCCCTCTTCCCCTTTTATGTTCCCCTTTTTCCTTTTTTGTGTTTTAAGGTTTTGATGCTCATGTCAAGACTCCTTTACCTTCTGATGTAGCTGAAGACTTCCTCTGGTCCAACATGTTTGATGCAGTATGCTTGACTGTTGGATGTAAATTAATAAGGCTTCAGCCTCATCTTCGTTCCTCAGAGCATTGTATTAGAGTACCTGCACTGTTAGACACTTCTGAAGTACCTGCTATGGTATGAGTGACTGTTTGAAGTACCCTGCATGGGGTTTAGCTTGATTTTCCAATGACTTCAGAACATTATTAGTTCCATAGTATCAGTGAGGATAATCATTATCAAAATCATCTATACCCTACACCTTTTACATTTGGTTTTTCTTCAAGAAATTTGTTAACATGCAGATTTACTTTACCCCTCTTGGTTACTAAATTATTTGTTACTAATACCCTATAGGGCTTTGCTGATTAGTGAGTGAGTGCTACTAACTAAGAAACTACCTCTCATTATTTACCATCTGAACTTGCCAAGTAGACTTAAGAGTATCTAAAATGGTAACATGACACCCAAAAGGTCTTATGTTAGCATATTTCATTTGTTTGTGGCCTTAATACAAAGTTGATTCTACTCATGAATGAGTTGTTTGTTTTGAGGTTTAGTCACGATCTAAGACCCATATTGAAGATATAACAAGCTACAGGATTAACTGCTTTATGCCCCAAAAAAGTAGTTGTTAGAGTTGGATCAGCTAGTCATTGTTCCTAGCTGCCTCAATTATGGTCTTGTTCATTCTTTTAGCAATTCCATTTTGCTGTGGAGTTCGGGCATTGCTATACTCTTGTTTTATTCCTTTGTTCCCACAAAATTCAAGCATATTTCTATTCTTAAATTCAGTGCCATTATCTGATCTATGGTTTAATCCCTAGATGATTTGCTGGTTTTATATATGCCTATCCGCAAGTTGAACTGAAGGATGCGCTCCCTAGTCTTCTTCCTTATTAGCCAAAAGAGATATACACGCAACTAAATATTATGGTACCAGTTCATCAGTAATTACAAGGCAATAATACCCTTGCATTGATTAATACTCTTTTACAGAAGTAGGACGCAAAAAGATCCATATGCAAGGTGATTGTTGTAATTCGGCTCAGGTGATCATTTTGTTCTTATATAGCCTTGCAGGAGGCTCTTGTTGTTGTTTACCTTTTGGAAGGCCAACACATGTGCCTTATGGTTATTTTTGAAAACCTTGGAATGTGTAAACCTCAGTAAAGATTTCCCTTCACAAGTTTGTTTAGGTTGTTAAAGTTTATATGACCTAACCTTTTGTGCCATAATTTAGATTCATCAGATGTAGACTTTTGCAATCAAGCATGCATAATCTTTTGTGAGAGAAAGGCAGTCTTCTTATCAAAACTGTACATATTGTTTTGTCTAGGGACCCTTTAGAAGTATCTGATTTTCATCAGGCATCGTAAAGTCAAAGAGTCACAATAAGACATTCAGTTTCTAAGTAACAAAATGAACCTTGTGATTGCTTATCATCATTATTTGTGATCATGGAGAGAATAAGATTAAAAAATGCACCAAGTTCTGATTTAACAATTGAACACTATCAAAAATGTAAGTATTACCAACTCTTATTCCTACCTGTACGTTATGTACCCTTTGCTACCTCCAGAGGTAACAGCTCTCTTTTTTGAATTCTTCAAAATCATCAGGTGAATCCTTGTTAATTTTTGCACAGTATGTGCCGCCTCTGAGAGCCACCTAGCAAATATACAGCTGTGCATCTCCATGTTCTTGAGTGGATGAGTCCTGCACATGCAAGGGAGAATTAGTTTCTCTTAGGGTCCTAGTCCTTTACAGGCTTGGGTCTGCCCTTGTGGACCTTTAGCTCTGTCACAGTTTTAATATAAGTTGGCTCCACAATATCACAATTGGAGTTTGATTCTAGGAGTTCTCCTTTATAACCTGCTGAGGTCTTATCATAGTGCCCAATTTCCCTTGCTCACTGCATTGACATTTAAGACATTTTTAGCTGTTTGTTTCTGATCAATGGGTTGCTTCTCACAGGTGATTGAGAGTTTAGAAAATATGCTCACTTTTTGCATATAAATTGAGTTCACCTAGGGGTCTTTTAGGACTAAAGCTGTTTGAGGTCCTGGTAGGTACTGGCTTGTCAGTATGACTCTAACTAGTTATTAACTTTAATAATATCTTATCCGAGTATGAACTCTTTAGGCCTAACAGATTTAACAATTTTCGTTCTGGCCAGTAGTAATATTAGGCCTAACAGAATTAACATTTGGCCTACCAGCATTAAGTTGTACTGGTCTAGGTATAAAGTGATTAGCATGATTAACCCTGTTTGCATTAGTCCATACTGGTTTTGCCACCCTGTTACCAGTATTAAAAACCCTTTGTTTCTTAAACTCAGCCTCTCTTGCCATTTTCTTTTCATAATAGTCACAATCTTTGATCAAATGACTTAGGCTGCCACAAACAAAACACTTTTTCTTGATGAAAGAGTAACCTTCTCCTAGTTCTCTTTCCATCATTTCATTCCAATTCTTTCCTTTAACTTCATGTGTCTCTTGATTTTTCATTTGTTTCCTAGGAGTTTTTACGTGTGTTACACAACTAGGTTCAACTTCTTTTGATTTAGACACGACTTTTTCATTTGCTGTAATAGACTTAGATGTAGACATCTCATTTGGTACACTTATACTTTCTGATTCAGACTCAGAAGAGTGCTCAGAGGGATTTCCAAAAGATCCTTCACTGTCATTTGATTGACAGGTAGAATGCTCAGTGGAATTGTCATCTGAGTCACTAATTTCAGGCTTTTGAGGTCCCTTTTTACCATAAACACCATACCAAGGTATCGATCAATATCCTCGACTTTGTGGTTTTGGAGTATAGTCTTCCAGTGAATTGGTTGTGGAACTCCTTTGAAGATTATCAGTGCTTTGAAAATCTACTGTATAAGGTTTGTTTTTAAGGAAAATCTTTTCTGGGTACTCTGAAACACAGTACGATTCATTTCTTCCTCATAGCTTAAAACCTCTTTGTTTGATTGTATTTCATATCCTAAGCCAACTTTACTATTTGAAGTCATACCTGAATCAACTAATTTCCAAAGGTTTTTAGAAGAATTTTTCCATGAATCTACTATTTTCTGCTTTTGTGGGCTCCTTTTCTGTGTTTACAACATTTCATTCCTTATTCTCCTGATACTTTTTAAGCTTTTTCATCTTTTGCATATTTTTCATTTTGCTTGAAATGTAAGTGTATTATTTAGTAGATAATTGCTGCTTTGAAAAGTAACAATTTGTGCTTCTTATTTCCTTTAACAGCTTGAGTAATAGGCAAGTATTTTTACTTCTTGTTCTACCTAAATGATTTGTTTGTTCATCACCAGTTAGTTTTAAGCGTTTTATTCTAAGAATGTCAATGCAAGTTTAATTAGAACATAATGTTACCTTAGTATTTAAGCTGATTGTCATGAGTGCATGATTTGTCTCTTTTCTTCTACTGTATGTTCTCCCCAATTGACAACACCATCATCCATGTGTCTAGCAAATTGTAGTTCTGATTTTTTTATGCCTCTTTCTTTCCAGCTCCTTTGTTCTTGATAATAACAAGTGTCTCTTTTCTTCTTTAAATATTTTGTCCCCTTTGGCATGGGTATTCTCTAGCAAAATGACTCTCCAGTGTTGTGATACATTTGAAATAATGCAAGCTTCTTTTTGGTCAAAACCAACAGGTTTGTTTCGCCATCAATCCTGAATCATTCTTCCTTGCCGTGTTCTTCAATTATAAAGAACTTCTTCATCTCTCAATTGCAATCGTTTGCTTGTGCTGCCAGTTTAGGTCCATCTCTTTATTGTCACATCATCAATCGGTTCCTAGGTTTTTTGAAGCAAGTCCAAATCTTCTAGATTGTTTTGGGCTAAGAAGTGAAATAATAACTTACATGCAGCAAAACCTAGTTGGAACTTTCTTTTCTTAAATCTTGTTTGAAGAAAGTAGGAGTATAAGTATGTATTGTTATTGGTTCAGTATGACCTGACTTAACCTTGTTAGTGTTGCTTTTGCTTATGTGAAACAAAAGCAAACGTTTTTGCACTTGAGATGGATTATCGTAGGTACTTGTGAGTTCTTGCTCAAAAACCCTAAGGTTATTTATACAAGTCATTCGAAGGACAAAGTGTCAACATCTGGTTGGCTTTCATTGTCATTGCCAAATTTGACCAAGTGGGGGAAGAAGGCGGGCCAAAGATCTGAGAAACTTTTGATTTGGCATCGTCAGTTTGATTCGATATTTTCTAGGCACCAGGGAGCATGCTCAAAGTGTGAGGAGTAGTATTTTTGGAACACTAGTCATATCCTTTTCTATTCCTGCTTTGAACTTGATATAGTAGATGCTTCAAAACTGTTGTTTTAAAACAGTTTCTGCATCTTCTGATTGGAATTTGCATTCCTCACCAAACCTGTGAAGCCAGTTGCTGCTATGGTCGTTCCAGATTTCTTTTGCATTCGTCCATTCCATTGAAAATATTCTCAGGGTATGTTCCTTGGGATCGTTCTTTTACTGGCCATTAAGTAAAGGTCTCTAGGTATCTTTGCGTGCTTTCGTTTCCTTTTTATGAACAACAACATGAATTTCTGCAGCAGATACTGGTGGAAGTACTCTAACAACACCATCTTTTCCAGTTGAGATTCTCTTCTTAGAATTTCCATTCTGAATTACCTTCCAAACATCATTGTCAATATATTCAAGGTAATGCTCCATCTCCATGGCCCATATATCATACTCCTCCTTCTTCAGAATTGGGAGTTTGATATTTGAGATAGTGGTTGTTGTAGGAATGAGTTGTTGTTGTTGTTGTTTTGGTTTATTGGTTGCAGTACCATTGTCTGATGCATCTTCATGGTATGATGCTTCATCATCACTAAGATGTTGAGAGAAATCATCATTAGCAGGTTGAGACATTTTTCTAGATCTGAAAGTGATTGTTTGTGGTTCTTGTGATTCTTCTTACTCAGAGTCCCTCTAGAGGCTCTGATACCACTTGTAGGTCCAAAGTCTTGGATCTGTTTAGCCTTTTGTAAGACAATAGCTAACTTGAATAAATCCAAATCAACTATATGAGAGACAATAACTATGAATACTATGTGCTAATGCGGAATCTTAACACAAGTACTAAGAAGAACACAATGTAAAACTTTGCTATTTTCTATTGATTTCTATTAGGGTTCTATATCTCAAACACTATGCCGTAGGGTTCCTTTTATACACCAAGGAAACCCTAATGGGCTTTACAAACGCGTAAAAGGATAATGCATATCCTTTCCTAAGATATCTCTAAGATAACTATTATAACTATTCTGTTACATAAACAGACTTAACTAGACAAGGCCAGTACTAACTATAGTACTGCCAGACTTAACTTAGTACTAGCAGACTTAACTATGTCTACCAGACTTAACTCTATAACTACCAGACTTAAGTCTGTTTACAATAATTCCTAACAATCCTCCCCTAACTTGATCTTCACTTGTGAACTTTAAGTTTCTTTGAATATCTTCATTATGAGCTTTCTGAGGATGTTGTGAGCATTATCTTTAGAATTATTCTTGAACTGCAACATGATGACTGTCTTGTATGAGCACTTTCTTGATTTCTATCAGCAACTCTTTGAAGAGTCACTACTTGATATTTGCAGCATCTAACCTTGTAAATATCATGACCAACACTTCACATCTACATGTACTATCTCTTCAGCAATATAGAAACAGCAACATTAACTATACGTACATCAGATTATAAAGTTTCAGTCTATTCTAATCACATCCAGGTGTGTTAACTCCTGAGAGAGGTGAATCATTGAAAAAATTTGAATAAGATTTGATAGTCCTTTATACAGTTAGCCATTAACCCTGGAGTAGCCAATGTTTGGTTCATAAACCATGGTACATTGATAACCATTTCAACTCTTAGTACGTGAAACATGGTGAGTTGAATTACCATATGATTTTTAGAAAATCATCAGGTATCAACGGATTTGAATACTCTTTACCAGTAGCCGTTTGCTCTGGAGTAGCTAACTCTTTGTTTTAAAAACATGGTGAGTTAATTACCATACAATTTTTGGTAAACTGTCAACCATCAATGGATTTGAGAAGTCTTTACCAAAGCCGTTTGCTTTGGACTAGCCAGTCCTTATGCCTATTAAGCATGGTGAACTGATGACCATTTGTTGTGTGGTGGTTAGCCAACACTCAAACCCTTCTCTCTTCCATTATAGTCCACAATTTCCAACATATGTCCACAACTACTGATAACTTCATCACTTTTTAACACCAGCTTGCTTCTCAATCATCTTCAAAAGTTTATAACAAACTTCATTCATTTTTCCATCCAGAAGCTTCATTTTCAGCATCACTTGGCAGACATCTTTTGACAGAGGATACTTCCTATCTGCTAACATATAAATATTGCATGCCTCCAAGGTTAGACAATGTACTGCACACTTGTCATAATATCTCCAACTAATCATCTTTTGCTGTAGTGGTAAGCTCCAAATAACATCTTCATTGAGAGGTAGATCAAACATAGTCTTGAGATCACTACATAGTACTCTGTCATAAGCATCTTCAGGCCTATTTGTTCCATATTTCTTTATAACTAACCTGTACAGCTCAATAAGATCCTCTCTTGTAAAGTCTTTAAGCATAGCTCCAAAGCTCATATAAACTTAACTTCATGTTTCTTCAGGTTTATCTTCTTAAATTCATAGAGGATGTATCCAAACACTTTAACATATCTTGATCTTTAAATCCACTATCCATCTTCAGCCAGCAACTTTTGTCTTCTCAGAACAAAACAACATTTCTTTTCAGCAACTATCCAAACTAAGTTGGCTTTGTTAGTTTTTGGCAAATACCAGCAGAATTAAAAGGAACTTTGATGTTCCTTTACTAGTAGCAGTTTGCTCTGAGATAGTTAACTCTTTATTTTTTTAAAATATGGTGAGTTAATTACCATATAGTTTTTGGTAAACTGTCTACCATCAACGGAATTGATTTATCTTTAACTAACTTACGTTTGCTTTTGGCGGACTTGACAAAGCTTCATTGCCATACCATGGTGCATTGATAAACCATATAGTTTTTAGCAAACTATCAGCTATCAACAGATTTGAGTAGTCTTTACCAAGAACTGTTTGATCTTGGACTAGCCAACTCTTCACCAATGAAGTAAGGTGAGTTGAAAACCCTACAATTTTTGGTAAATTGTCAACCATAAAAAATATTTATGTAGTCCTTTACCTTAATCCGTTGCTTATGGAACTAGACCAGTTATTATACCTATCAAGCATGTTGAACTGATGGACCACTTGTTGTGTGTGTGGTTAGCCAACACTCAAACCTTCTCAATTCATTCACAGCAGCATCATTCTTCTATCTATATGTTTCTTAATAATTCTTATCTATTCAAGGGGCAACATAACATTTCTATTTCATACTTGCCAAACAAGATCAAGAAATCCTCTTGCAATAAATCTTTTGAGAGAGGATATCTTCTTTCAACCAACATATGAATAACTATCCCATCCTCAAATTCCAGTATGCAGACTCCACAAGATTCATACAATCATCCATGTGAAATCTTCCAATCTTGTTGACCACTCCAGAAGTCACTTTGTTCATTTCCTTCTGTTGAGGATTCCATCATAATCTTCAAGTCTCCCCAAAGAATCATGCAAATCCATCTAATGTAACTTCTGAGTACTGCTCCCTCATCAAGTCATACAAATGAAATAGATCTTGCCTATCAAAAATATAAAGTACCTCCATGAGATAGTTGAATGCCTTGAAATTCCCATTGGCTCTGTAGATAACAAGATAATCTCCATCTGGTGATGATACCTTGTTCAATCTAGCAATAACTGATTTCTTCTCCATTATTCATATCTAAAGATACTGTAAATGTAACAATCTTCAGGATTTTTTTTGTTCATTCATCACTATCAACAGTACCAAGTTTTCTCTTTCTCTTACTTTCTTCTTCTTTACTCTCCTCCTGAACTTCTGCTTTACTCTCCTTCTTGACTTCTTCTTTACTTTCCTCCTTGATCATTTCATCCTTAGAGGAATCAACTCCTTTCTCATTCATCCTTTTGATCAATCTTTCATCTTCAGCAGACCCAATAGAGATAAAATCTTCATCTGACCTCTTAATCTTCTCATACAAAGCTTGTACTTCCTCAAACTTCTTGATTTTCAATTCAGCATGCTTGAAGTTTCCTACATGCTTCAAGTAGGTCATCATTTGATTTCTCAGTTGATTCTTGGTTGGTGGTCTGTTCCTGATAGCTTCTGATCTTTGTTGAGCAAGGAATCTTCTTTGAGCAGCAATTGTGTCATGAAGGAACTTTGCTCTTTCTTCTATTGTAAATTGCTCTCTTTCTTGTTCTTGAAGCTTTTCAGCAAGAAGTCTATCTGCCTCAATCCTTGCCTTTATATCATCAAAGTTTCTTATAAGAGCTTCATTGGCAGCTTTTTCTTCAGCTATTCTGTTTCTTTCCTCTTCACCTTCCCACTCTTCTTGTATTTTCCTAGCCATCTCTTCATCACTTTCAAGCTGTTTAAACTTCTTTTCAGCTTCTGGAATACCATCAGATTCACTTTCAGATTCATCCTCCTCTTCAATTTTCTTCTTTCCTTTGTCTTTTGGATCAATCTTTGGAAGAGGCTTTAGTGTCAGAAGTGATCTTGTAGAGGTAGGTCTAGGTCTGTCAGCTTCTTCAATATCCTTCAACTCTACACCTTTCTCCTTTTCTCTAGAAACTGCCTTGGCTTGACTCATGTTGAGAAGAACCTTAGCTATTGTTTCATCATCTCCAAAGATTGTGGAAGTAGGTGTTTGAGTGGCTTGAGTAGCACTTCCTTCTTCAAGCTGATCTTCAGTACCTTTTCTTTGCCCATCAGTATTTTCAGTTTGCTCTTCAGTACCTTCAACTTGTTCATCAGTACCTTCAATATGCCTGTCAGTACTAACTTTGGATCCGTCAGTACTAACTATTGGTCTGTCAGTACTAACTTTCTCCTCGTCAGTACTAACTTTATCCTTGTCGGTACTAAGTACATCTTCAGTACTAAGTACATTTTCTTCAATCTCCTTGTCTTCATCCACTATATCCCTTGTCCTCCCTTCATCCTGAGCATTCTCTGTTTCCATATGATCAACTGTATCTTCAGGAAGCTCATTAAAGAGAGGATCTCTTTGAACTGAAGGTTCACCTTTGGCAAACTTCCTCCCTTGTTTGGATACAGACTCTTTGTGCACCCTGTGTTTCTTGGGGAAGCTCTTTCTTGTCAATCTTTGCTTCAATGAGCTTTTCAGCCATGCTCTATGGTGGTGGATGACAGGTTTAGCTTGTTTCTTGAGCTTCTTGATCTGAGCCTTCAAGTTTTGTATTTCCTTGGCTTGATCTGTAACCTGTGCACATAAAGAGAGACAAAGATC
>BQNB010030797.1:0-54543 GCA_026074375.1 Tanacetum coccineum
ATTAGTTTTCTACCTAATACTAAACTTTTTGAGCAACTTGCTTTTATGGGGTATGCTTCTGATTCTGACAAATTGACCTTCTAAAAGGGTCACTTTTCCCCTCAATGGAGATTCTTAATACATATTATTCTTCGTTGCTTAAGCCCAAAGAAGACTGCTTGGGTGTAGTTTAGTATCAACATAGCAACTGCTATCATTTGTCTGGCCACAAACAGGAATTTTAACTTTTCTAAAATGATTTTTGAGGGCATGGTAAATTTTTTTTGGACAGTAGGTCTAAATTCTTGATGTATCCTAGATTTATTCAAATCCTTTTAAACAAACATCAGAGATTGATTCTACATTACAAAAGAACTTATGTTGCTCCTACCCTTACATAAAAACTATTTAGCAACATGAGAAGGGTTTCTAAGGGTTATACTGGGGTGGACATTCTACTATTTTCAAGCATGCTTGTTTAAGGTCCAATTCAGCAAGGTGAAGGATCAACAGTCCCAGTTGAGTCCCATCACATACCCATCACTACTCCATCCACCTTACGACCACCACTTTCATCACCCTCCAGAGTACCTACACTACCCCATGATTTACCTCTCCTAAGAGGTTACACACCTGGAAGTGATGAGGGTAGAATGCAACATATTGAATTGATGGATTTGGTTATCAAGTTATCAGACAAAGTTCTAGCATTGGAGACTGATTTACAACAAACAAAGAAGGTCTATAGTACTACTGTTACAAAGCTAATCATGAAGGTGAAAAGATTGGAGAAAATAGTCAAGTCAAGCAAAGCTAGAAGAAGAAGAACAGTTAGTACTGGTAGTGGTGAAGTTAGTACTGCCAGTAGGATAATTAGTACTACTGAAGAAACAGTTAGTACTGCTGGTGCATCAATGCCAGTTAGTACTACTGGTTTGGTTCAAGAAATTACATCTTCATCAAGAGCATCAAAAGATAAGGGTAAAGCTGTTATAACATAATATGAGCCTGAACAAACAGCTTCAAAGTAGAAAAAAAGACAAGAAAGAGCTGGATATGAAGCAGCTATAAAATTACAAGAATAGCTTTATCAAGAAGAAAGCCATAGGATTGCCAGGGATGCAGAAATAGCTCTAAGGCTACAAGAAGAAATTGATGCTGTAGGAAGACAGCGAACGGATAAAGTACATCAAGCAGCTTAGGGTTTTACAAAGGATGAATGGGAGAATATTAAGGCAAGAGTTGAAGCTGATGAAGAGCTAACTCATAAACTACAAGCAGAAGAAAGGGAAAAGTATAGTGAAGTTAATCAAGCAAAGATGCTTGTAGATTTAATTAATCAAAGAAAGAGGTTATTTGCTCAACAAAGAGCTAAAGCTAAGAGGAACAAGCCAATAACTAAAGCTTAACAAAGAACTTACATTTCAAACTACATCAAGAACCAAGAAGGAGGTTACTCAATTAAGCAGTTGAAGTCTCTTTCATTTGATGAGGTTAAAGAGATCTTTAAAACTACTATAAGGAGGGTACACTCTTTTGTGCCTACGGATTCTGAGTTGGAATTTCAAAGACTAAAAAAAGCAAGTTAAGAAGTTTTAGAAGAACCTGCTAAAAGACAAAAGATTAGAGAAGCTTCAGGGTCAGGTGAAGAACAATCTGCAGAAAAAGAAAAAGAAGTATCAAAAGAAGAACTATAGAAACTATTAGTGATAGTTCCAGTAGAAGAACTTTATATTGAAGCTCTACAGGTCGAATATCTAATCATAGACTAGTAGATTGTTACTGAAGAATCAAGAAGTTATGGGAGAATTATTAGAGTTGGAAACCATACAGAAGTCTATTAGATTTTTGAAGATATGTTGAAGAGATTTGATAGAGATAACCTAGGGAAGCTTTAGGATTTAGTTAAGAAGTGGTTCAGATCATCAGAGCCTACAGTTGATAAAGAGAAGGTATCATGGGTTAAACTAAAGAGGTTATTTGACCCAGCAGCTGATGATACTCTATGGAAGCTTCAGAGATATATGCATGATCCATTGAAATTGAGATTGTATGATACATGTGGTGTTCACCATGTGTCTACAGAAAGAGGACATGACATCTTCATGCTAGTTGAAAAAGATTATCCACTAACAAGAGTACCTATGACTATAATGTTGGCTAACAAACTTTAAGTGGATGAATCTTCAGAGATGGCCAATGAGCTTTTAAAGAAAATCTTCATTCTAGCAAACAATCTAAGACAATAATATGTTTGAAAGAATCCTCTTAGAAGACAAGGTTTTTAATTCAAGAAACTTGATGATTTGAAGGTAAATCACAAGTTTAGGGGAGGATTGTTGGGAATTAAACTCATTAGACTTAGTACTACCAAGTCAAAGTGTTAGTACTGCTTAAGTCATAACTGGCAGTATAAACCAGTTAGTACTGCTAGAAGAATGTTAGTACTGCTAGGTATAAGTTAGTACTGCTAGTACTAACTTAACACTGCTGAAGGGATTTATACTGCTGATAAAGATTGAAGACTGCATGAAGATAAAGACGTGTGAAGAGATGTAAAGACGTGTTAAAAGATATGTATTAGTTATCTTGTGTATATTCTATATATTTAGAAAGATATGCATATAAGCTTAATGTTTTAGAAGATTCATAGTTATCTTGTAAAGGACTCCTTGGTGTATAAAAGGAGATCCTAGGTTATGGCATTAGTATCACATCATATCAGTCTTTCATAGTATCCATAGCTTCAAGGTTGTAAACCCTAACACTATCAAAGAGTGTTCGTATTAATATATTAGAGCTTATTGTTTTGGTTATATTTCGTTTAGCGTCGTATCTTTCATAATTCAACGGAGCACTTATGAGCCCCGGGAAGTCTCATTTCTCTTATATTTATTTTTCCCGTTTGTCCCACTTTTAAGTTATTTTCTAATTACGCATAATGCTCAACTTAAGTGTGGGGGAAAAATAAATTGAAAAATCAGACTCAGTATTAATTTGTAACTTTTGTTCGCCCTTGGTAATCTAAAACTCTATTCTTATTTTTAAAACTTTTTTGTCACTTAGGTTAATATATTAGAATAAAAACGTAGTAAATAAATAAAGTTTTGAAATCAGAGATGGGTCCCGATTGATAAAGCAGATCCGACTCGGGATTGATAACATTACTTGCGCATTTATAACCATTCCAGTAAATATAAGAGGATTTTTAGCCTGTATATAGCATACATATTCATGCTTGATTCCTTTGATTATGAGTGTGCCAGTGATTTATTGATTCTAGAACTTGTGCTTGATAATCATTACGAGACCGCAGTGAGATCACGTTCGCGTGATAAAGGTATTTTTAAGTAATAAAGAGGCAACTTAGGATTTAACCCAAATAGCCATTCCATTTAACAAATTATTCTTTTAACTGATTACATTGATCAGTTAACCACCCAAATAAAACCCTTATGTTAGCACTCATCTTTAGTGCTAGATACTCCTAGTTTAACCCATTGAGTCATTCTATTTATTTTTCACACCCACTAAAAAAAATACAAACATAAATAACCTTTAGCCTAGCCTTACCCCTTGTCGAAAGTCCCTATGGTTGGTTCCTAGTTGCTCGGTATGATTGGTTGATTTTTGCTCATAGTTTGTTCGCACTTTGCTTTAAGTGTTGTACCATTCCAATGAAGATGAAGAGTGCACGCTTCGTGTTTCGTATTTTTTGTGGTGAACACTTATATTAAGTGTGGGGGAATTGTTAGTTGTGTGAAGGACTGATTGAAAAGAAAAAAAATGAAGAAAAAAAATGAAATGAAAAAAAAAGTGTTAAAAAAAATAAAAAAAAAGAGAAAACGAAAAAAGAAGTATGAATTGAGATGTTGTGACGTATTGTTATATCAATTGTACGAGTTCGAGGTTGAGTTGTTCGATTACCTCACAGGTTTGTGGATTGTCGTAACTAGCAACATGGGTTTCTTGGACTTGTCGACATGTATATATTATAAAACCATTTCCAGTATATATTTCTCATGCCTTATCCACACCCTTATAAACCCTTAGCCCGTACATTACAACCCGAATAAAAGCAGACGCTTTCAAGTCACGCATCACAAAAAATAGCAAAAGCCTATATATATTATTAACATACATATTTTACTGATAGATTAGTTATGATATTCTTAGTTCATATTAGCTTTTCAGAACGTTAAATGGACATACGTAAATTTAGTTCAAATTTTTACCAACTTGTGCGGTTCAGCATTTCCGCATTCTGATATTGCTTTTGATTTGCAGGCTCTTTTATATGGATTTTCACGATTATATTTTATGCCTGCATTGATTATTAATCATTTAGAAGAACTTGGATGACTAATTTATATGTTAGGCAAGTACCGCACAATTATGCTTGACCGCTACGTAGCGATGCCATTAAAATAGGAGCAACATTTCAAGCATATATATAAACAAGAAATCTTATCAAACAAGATAACGAACCACTACTACCATAGGCACATGGTAATTTGCTCCAGAATTCGCCAATCACTTGACTAATCTGTGAATGTATCCTCCTGCATAGACATCACATAACAAGTGATTTATCATGTGTTATATTTAGCAGTGATACGTGATTGCTGCATTTTACCGTTACTTGTCAAACTCGTATTTACATATATTACATTATCAAATCCTATTCCATAACCACATTAAACATATCTTTTACCAAACAACATTTTAGACTTAAGATTGCTTTTCAAATGGCATTATGCATAATTTTCTGCTTAAGTAACTGATGAGACTATACTATGATAACCAATCTGCTATCCTTATAGCTAAAAAATCTACTTTTTCGTGAAATGAACAATTACATAGAAGTTGATCATCATCTTGTAAAAATCAACTTGTACTTAAATTTCAATCTTTCGTGTAGAATCTAAAAAATGTTGAGCTGAATAGTCTTATGTGGCATAGTAGATGACATGGCCTCTCTTCTCCTTTTGCATTATGTTGTTTGTATCAGAAAGAGTAGGCATCATGTTATATGCGATTAATACAGACAGGAAATTGGTGTTTAAATTTAATCAAATAATCACATATACGATGAAACAAAGTATGTTTAAATTATATAAACCGGAAAGTTTCAAAATATTCTTACAAAAAGTAAGCTTATGAAACATAAGTATAAATATAAATAAGCAATAAGCCGGCTGTATAAGCCAAAACAAACAGCCCCTTATTTTTTGAGTAACCATAGTTTCTGACCTTTTGACCAACTAATCCACGGGGTTTGAGCCCACCGCCGCACACTCAGACTCAAACCAAGTAAAGCACTCCCCTTTTTCATACTGGAAATAAAAACATATACATATTAAGATTACGTGATACCGAGCTACGCCGCATACATGTTAGGTTCATATACAGTCAAGGGGACACGCCATTTAGCAAAATTCACATATAATACAAAAAATGCTAGTCGAATAATAATGAAAGAGGGTGTTTGTTTCGTCTTATATAGCCGGCTTATGACTCATGTGGTTTTAGGCTTATGTTTCATAATGTCACACCCCCAAAATATCAGAGTATAATGGCAACCGAGGGAGTGTGACTTCATGATTGTCATACTTCTAAGCAATACAGAACGACCTCTATATGAGATGTTTTAAGAAAACGGATCACTTGAATTAGGAAATAATAAATTGTTTAAACATTCAGCGGAAGCATAAAATAGACAATACAACATTTTTTAAATAGTACAAGTGATCTTTAGATAACGGGAAAATAACTGCAATGCATGAGACTTCATATAGCATCTTCGTTCTTAATATCTAAGAAAACATTGCTAAAATGTCAACATAAAGTTGGTGAGTTCATAGGTTTGTTTAAGCAGAAAAATATAGTGTTTGTGAATCACAAGATTTCACCCGCATATGACAATATAACAGATACAAAGTCATATAAATTGCATTACTATTGTCTAAGCTCATGACACCGAAGCGTTAACATATACCAACAATGAATGAATGCCCTTGCAGGTGTCTAACCCGGGACACCCGTAGTCTGACTCAAATGAAACTGTGTTTGCTTGACTAATGTCAGTCCAAGACAAACAGGGATGTCACTCCCGATAGATCTATCCATAACATTCGCGCTCACAAAGATTGACGGTTCATGATAAATCGGGCAATTAGCAACTTGGGTTAAATCAGGACTTAGACCAATCAGTAATGAGTAATTGTACTTGTATTCACATGTTTGAAATAAGCAATGTTCTCACCTTAAAAGATGATTTAAAATAGTAGAGTAGGGGCTATGAAAACTCACCTTGTTGGTTAAACGACTGAAACAGATAGTCTCAATGCATCGTCAAAGTAACTTCCATCAGGCACCTAAATAATTATGAAAGGACTGAGTTTACTTCAAAAATTAATGTATGTAGTAACTATGCAATTGGTCAAAATGGTATTGTTCGTTTAGAGTTAACATTTTTTTAAACCGCTTTCAAAGTGCTGAGTGACCGATTTGGCTCTAGGATAACTTTTTCAAATATGGGTATCTAAACAGAAAATTATACTATTCGCATCGCATTTTTATAAAGTACTCAAACTCCCGTGGACTATAACTTCGTTTTCTTTTCTGTTTTCTTGACTTACTGACGCACACAAGCAGCAACCCAAGGCCCACATTATGGCTTCTATTCCGAACTATCCCAAATGGTTCTTGTTTTTTCCTATTAACATGTATTCACTTATATAAAAAAACCCACATGTGTTATTTTTATATTAAATAACTCACATGGCCACTTTTTGCTCTTTCTCTTTTTTCAGTTTGGTTCTAACACGGCAGACAAAAAAACCCCTGCTAAAAGTCTTTGACTCCTACTCGGAGCTCACCACACCCCATAATATTACATAAATATATATAATATATATATATATATAATATATATATATAAATATATATATATATATAATATATAATTTTTCTTGTTTATTATATTGTATATGTATGCATGTATAATCATCTCCCTTTTAACCCCGCATGGTTATTCTTCTTCTTCCCCTTTTTCTGGTTTGAGTCACAGCCCAACAGTGGGTTTCGAGCCACTGTTGTGGCGTCTTTCTTTCACCCAACGCGCCCTTAGTCATTTATATTCATGTTTTCGTGTTACCTCGCAGGGTTCTATTAGTCACAGGATAGAACAAAGGACCGAAACTAGGGGCGTTGTGGTGGTGTTTTTCGCAACTAGAAAGGTCGTGGTAGTAGTAGCTGCTCACTATGAAGCTTCATGGGTTCAACTGTGGTGGCAGACCACAGCGAACCCGAAGCCACAGTAGCAGCAGCTAGGCACTAAGAACAGTAGGGTAGTAGTCTGGTCGCGATACAAGTTGTGCAAAGGCCTAGGTGCGAAACAACAATGGACATTAGCGGTCTTTGTACTAAGACTCTAGTATTTTATGTGAAACCCTAACATCTTATGGGTTCCTTTTGAGCCAACATAGCATGTTACGTAAGTGTTTAAAGTCATTGCAAGTTCTCTTGGTTCGTTTCTAGTTTCTTACGTAGCAGGTTGTTTACTAATTTTTTGCACGTCATCATTTTATGTATGGTATAACCACATTCTTTTCAGGTTTAATTCTATGCGAACCTTGCATGGTTTATACCATGCAAGTCGTGTGTACATCATGAAAGGTTGAGGTTTGTTAAACTACAAGTTAAATTGACAAATCAAGTTAAATTATGAGGACTAAGACTACCGGAGGATCCTAAGCTCGTTGAAATATGCAGAGAAAGAAAGATGGTGAGAGGTTTGAACTTGGTTGCTATTTTCTCTAAGGTCGCACTCCCGTTATGCACTTACACTTAACGAAACTTGATCATGAACCGTGTAAAGTTTTACTATAATTATTCAGATTTTATTTTATATATTATTATAAAAATATTTGATGATTATTGATTTATATATATGTATAATAATATAATAATAAATTGATAGTTATATTAAGTATATATTTTGAATATTAAAATAAAATATAAATTGTTTTATTTAGATATAAAATGATTGATTTATTATTAATTATATATATATAATATGATTATTTATATATTGATATATAATACTTTTATATGAATAAATATATTATATAATATATATATTGGATATAAAAATATATAAAAATTTTATTTGTTATTGATAAATAATTTATTAAAATGTGAATTATGTAAATATTTTATAAATATAATTATTTAATTTTATATTAATAATTTATTATGATATATTGGATTAAATTTATATATTTAAATTATAATTATGTGAATAATGAAATGATATAGGATATATTATATATATTATGATATTTGAGTAATTTATTGATATTGATAAATATATTAATGATTTAATAATATTAATTGGATAATTATATATGAATATATGGATATATGTAAAATATATTTAAGTATATAAATAGATATTTTTAATAATATAATTTAATAAATATTATGTGTTATTGATAAATATAATAAATTGGAAATATGAATTATGATAATGAATATTAATTATATATTATAATATGATATGTTATGAAAATGATTATGTATTATATGATTTATAAAATATATAAATATATAATATATAAATTGATTAATATTTATATATTATATAAATATTTATTTAATGATATTATAATGATATTGTTTAATTATGTTATATGAATATATATGATGATAATGATTTATTATGGATAAATATAAATAATTTTATATGTGATATATATAAATGTTAATATGATTTATATTTGTATAATATTTTATTTATATTATAATGTATATATTTATGATTAATAATTTATATAATATGTTAATGATATATAATTTTATTATTTAATAAATAATGAATTATAATGATATATATTATATATATAAAATATATTAAATAAATATTTAGATAATATGATTATATATGATGATATATAATAAATAGATGATTGGATGGTAAATTAGTAATATAAGTGATGTTTGTATATATAATTATATATTATATGTAATAAGATCATGAATTATAGAAAAATGATAAATATAACAATTAATAAATTTAAATAAAAATTGATAAATATTTATATATATGATTTAATAATATAAAAAATGTATGTGATATTAAGAATGATATAAGATTATAATTGATATTTATTATGATGGATTTTTAAGATTAAGAATTATATATATAATTAATAAAAATGTTGGATATTAATAATTAATAATATTTATTTTTTAATGTAATAGTTAAATATTATATTTAATTACATATTAGAATTAGTATTAATGATATTTTATATTATATATATTATGTATTAATATTAATATATATATTATTTATATGTTATTGTAAATATAATTAAAATTGATTATATAATTAATAATGTTATATATTTGATATTGTTGTGAAATAAATGATAAATTATTATTATAATTATATTAATTATATATAGATAAATATAAATAAAAAGTGTTTTATAGGATTTTGAATATATTGATAATATTATGAATAATGTTGTAAATATATAATAATGATATAAAATTATATATAAATATATAACTATAAAATATTTAATGAAAATAATGGTATAATAAATTGAAATTGATAATGAATATAATTATGAAATATTATTATATTAATAATATTGATGAATTAATTAAATGATATTATAAATATTTAATGATAATAATTATATTGAATATGATATAAGAAATGATTATATATATAATAATTTATGATATTAAATATGATAAAAATAAATTAATTATTTATAAAATATATATATTTATATTATAATAGTGATTTGTTAATGGGATAATATATAAAAAATATATTTAATATGGATAATTTGATATATGTTAATGGTATGATTAAAAATATATGTATTTTGGATGATTTATTAAAAAATATGAATTATTTATAAATAATGAGATATTAAATATATTGATGGAAATAAATTTTAAGTATATAATATATTGTAGTATGATATTTATTTATATTAAAAAATAAAAATGTATATATTAATGATAATATTGGTGTGAAAAAATGGATATAATGTATAGATATAAAAATTATTAGTATGTAAATATTATAATATATTAATATTATTGAATAAATTATGATTAAATATGATATAAATTTATATTATAGTGAATATAATATATATGAATATGGATATATTATGTATTATATTATCATGATATTATATATATTATAATGTAAATAATATTAAATATGATGATTTATAAATTGAATAATTATAAATATATATTAAATATATAAAGTAAATTATTAAATAATATATTGAATTTATTGATATATTTTACTTAATTAAATATAATAATTTTAATATTTATAAATTATATTAATGAATAAATTAAAATATATGTGTATAAATATTAATTTTTAATATAATTATTAATTAATAAAATAAAATAATAATAATGAATTAATTAATTATAAAATAATATGAATAAATTATAGCTTGATGTTTCTTATTTATAAATTTTTTATTGATTGTATATATGATTATGATGATTTGATATGAATGTCTAATATTAATAATATTATTAAAATATAAAATAATATTTATTAATTTGAATGATATGTATATATTGTGAATAATTTTTTATTAAAAATGATATAATTAATATATTAAAATGGTTTAAAAAATAATATAAGGTAAATGGATAATAATATATATTATATTGTATTGTATATAATATTTAATTATAATCTGATTTATGATATTATTGTTGATTATGTATATGAATTGTAATTTAGTAGTATATTATTTTATATAAATTATATAATATAAATTAATTAAGGGTTAAATAATAAAATATATGTGTAAATATTATAATATAGTAAATATGAAAAATTAATTTTAAATATGATATTATATATAATTATAAATATTTATAATATTATGTATAAAAATTCTATATATATATATTATTATTTAAATTTATAATAATATTTATGTAATGTATATAAATATATAATGAATTGAAATGTGATAATATTGTTATATATATTAATGAGTATTATAATAAAAAAATATAATTTTGATATATTATTCATATTTAATATTGATTATGATTTATATTTGAAATTTATATTATATAAATAATAAATATTAAATAATAAAAATGTATTATTATATGATGATTATGATAATGGACTAATATGTTGTATAATGAAATGATTTAATAAATTATAAAATAATAAATTTATAATTAAATATAATATATATGAGATTTTATGAATATTGATATATAAAATTAATTATATTATGATAAATGTATGTTAATTATATATATTTACTATATTATAATTAAAAATAATATATATATAATTGAAATAGAAATAAATATGATATATATAATTATATGATTAAATTATGAATTATATATTGATTTATTTATTAATTATTATGTATATGTATTTATATAATAATATTATATGATTATTATATTATATTATAATTTAAATAAGGAGATTATATTATAATGATAATAATTTATATATATGATAAATAATAATTATAATATTATAATATATGATGAATATATAAAAATATTGTTATTAATATATTAATATATTAAATTAATTGAAATTACTAATATATAAAAATATGGAATAAATAATATTAATATAAATTATATAATGAGTAAAAATATATGAATGATATTTATTATAAATTGATAATAATATATTATATTGTATATATATGAAATAAATATTAAATAAAATATAAATATAAATATATAATTATTTTTATGATATATATGATTATACAATGTTTATTATTGGAATATTTATATAATATATATTTTTATTTAATTATGATTATATTGAATTGATAAATCTTATAAAATTTTTAATGATAATTATATTATATGGTATAAATAATATAATATATTAAATTTAGTAGAGTTATGATATTATTAGTGTTAAATAAAAAATATAAATTGTTGGATTTATATATAAGTAATATATATATATATGATATAATTAAATATTAAGTATAATTAAATATACTATATATGAAATTATATATAAATATATGAATAATTATTATTAATATTATAATAATGAATGAATATAATATTGTAAAAAGAATGAAATATTTATAAATGTATAGGAAATATAAATTATAATAATATGTAATTATATTATTATATATAATGTGAAAAATTTATATTAAATATAATAAAAATGAAGTGACTTAAAGATAAAAATATAAATATAATGATAATATATATTAATTTTATAAATTATATTTAATATAAATAAATAAATGAATAATTAATTAATGGTTTAATTTAAATTTTTTTTATTTAATTATATATGTATATATATAAATAAGTATAAAATATTAATATTTTTATTATATATGAATAAATTTTATATTTATATTAATATTAAGTAATGATTAAATATAATATATAATTAGAAAAAAGTAAAATATATTGTATATATGATAATAACAAATTATAAATTATGATATTATAGGATATAAGAATTTTTTAATGAATATATATAAGAATATATATAAATTATTATATATAATAATGTTATTGAATATATATATGAAATATGATATGATATAATTATTATATTATATAATTGATGAAATTTTTATGGGAAAATTGGCATTAAAATATAATAAAAATATTATATATATAATATTGATGATTAATATATAAATAAGATGATTATGATAAATTTTTTGTGATTATATATATTTATTATATAATATAAAATGATTATATATATAATGAAATGAATAATATAATATTTGATTATTTATTATGAAATTATTAGTTTATTTATTATTATATAAGATTTTAAATAATATTAAATTGAAATAAAGAATTATTATTTTATATTTATATAGTAATATATGTCAATTATTTATATATTAATTATTATGTTATATATATATATTTTATAATTAAGAAATATAATTATCTATAAAATATATTCATGAAATAATAAATAAATATATAAGAATATAATAATGGATTATTATATAATGAATTTTATTATATAATTAATTATATATTTAATGTATAAATGTATTATTGTATTTATGTTAAAGAATATATATATTTGATATGAGGGGAATTAATTATAATATATTATATTAATATAAATAATGAAAAATAAAATATATGATATATATATATATTGGATATATTAATATTTATTAATTAATTATATTAAAATTTATACTATGATTGTATATAATTATTTTAAAGTTATTAAAAATTATTTTTATTGTTAAATGATTTATGATATTAGAATAAATATTAAATTTATATATTGATTATGATATTATATGATAATATAAATGTTATATAATATGAAGGAATATATAAAATATATGATTTGAATTATATATATATAATATATATTATTAGTATAAATATGAATATATAATTATAAATTATAAATGATATAATATATATATTATTTTAAAATGAAATAATAAAATATATATGTTAAATATTTAATAATAAAAATAACAATTGAATTAGTGACAATTTATTAATATTATGATATATATATTATATATATATAATTATTATAATAATATAATAATGTTTGATGATATATTTTTCTTAATATATTTATTATTAAAATATATATCGTTTTTTATTGATATTAATATTATTATATATAAATTATGATTATAATAATGTTAATATTTTTATTATTATGTATATTTGATTAAAATTGGATAATATTAATATAATATATATTATATATATATATATATTATAATTTATATATGTATTATATTTATGAATATGGATAAATTATTAATCATATATAGTAAATATATATACATTTTAATAAATGATATTAATTATAATATTGTATAATGAATATAGATTTAATGACATTATGTATTATACTGTTATTATAATAATAATATATATATTATATAATTTTTAAAATATATGGTATATAAAATTAATATATTGATAATAATATGAAAATAATATATATGTATATTATATTATATTGATAATTATTTAATTTTATTAAATAATAAATGATGTTATTAATTATAAATGAATATAATATGTGTATAAAAATAATATTGAAAAATTTAAAATATAATAAATATTATAATAATAATGTATTATTGTATGTAAATTGATAATATGTTATATGGTATATGATGTAATATTTATAAAATAATTCATTAGTTATAATTTTATAAATAAAAAATAGTATCATTATTATTATATAATATTTATATAAATATTGTATATAAAATAATTATTAAATATATGAAGGATTATATATATAAGAGTATTATTTGATTATATATTGAATGGATGAATATATTGGAAATATATTATATTATATATATGAATAAAAAAATTTATAAATTATAATAATTATGGTGATTTAAAAAATTATGATAATATAATAATCTTTTATATAATATAAATATAATATAAATAATAATAAATATGATAAATAAATGATGTTACATTGATTATTTATAATTATATTAGATATAATTAAATGATAAATATATATGATATTTTTATATATGTTTATTATAAATATTTTATAATTAAATAATATATTAATTTAATAATTAAATATATCTGTTTTATAATATAAATAAAATCATTTAATTTATATAATTTGATAAAAATTAAATAAATATAAAATATAGGTGTGGATATTTTAGAAAATTATAAATATAATGAAATATATATGAAATGGAATAATATTGGATATTTATAATAATAAGTAAATTTATATTTATTTAAATTTAATATTTAATTATAAATTTTCTAATATATATTATATTAATATAATGAATATGATTTAGTAATTGTGTTATTATTATTATATATATTAATTATAAAAATAATTGTATAAATAAGAATTATATTGAATTTATTTATTAATATATGATATGATTCATTAATTATTTATGATAATTATTTTTTTTGGATATATTATTGTATATTATAAGTATATTAGTATGGAATATAATATGATATGTAAATAAATGATAATATATGATATATATATTATATATAATGATTATGAAATAGTATTATGATATTATAATAAATAGTATAAAATGATATAATATTATATGAATATATTTAAATTATTTGATTATATTAAATGATTATATTTTATATAATATATATTTAATATGATTTTAATTTAAATGATATATAATTATATGACAATATGATAATATATTATGATTATATATAATGTATTGAATTTAAATATGGGAATCTGATTAATAATCTGAATAAATTTATTATTGATTTATTATTATGGTGTTTTAATTTAGCAATTAAATAATTATAAATATGTTGTAATTGATATTTATTTATATATGAATATATAATGATATTATAATATACTGTGTGAAATAAGTTATTATATATTATAACATATTATTATGGGTATATGATTAATTATAATAGTATTAAATAAATTTTATTATTTATGAATGTTAATATAAAAATATTAATATTATTAAGAATATTATATTTGATTTTTTTTAAAAATATGATGTTATTTAATTAATTGGAATGTAAGTGATTATGATTATATATTTTAATATATATAGTGATATATTAAATAATATAATAATATATATATATATTATATTAAATTGTGATTAAATAATATATATTTGTATTGATATAATAATTTTATTTAATTATTATATTTGATATTATAAATATTTTATGTAGTGTATAATTAATATGTTATTGTTTAATAATAATTATATATTATTGAATTATATTTGAATTTGATTATATAATATTATTTAATTTTATATTTTTAATATTTATATTGTATTATATTTAATGATTATTTTATATATAATTATATTAAATAATATATTTATTTAATTGATGATATTATATGATTAATAATTTATTATTATGTGATCATATAATTGACAAAAAAATAAATTTATTATAATTGTGAAATATAATATTAATTATTTGAATATAATATTATATGTTATATATTTTTATGAATATATATAAATTTTATGATAAATTTATATAAATTTATAAAATCTTAAAATATAAAAGGATATTATATGATATATGATGATTTAAATAATTTATATATATTATATAATATAAATATTTAATATTTATTTGATATATGAATAATATTATAAAAGTATATATTGATATATAATAGATATATTATGTTTATTTATAGATTAGTTATTATATATGTATGATCTAATATTATTAATTTATTATATTGGTTATGTATAAATGATAATTTATGAAAAATATGTGTATAATTTAATATTATGATGATAAAAATGAATATAATATTTATAAAATTAATATAATATATAATTAATGATATATTAAATATTTATTAAATATTATATAATATCGTTAAATTTTATATAATTTATCTTAGTTTATTAAATGGGATGATATAATATATATATAATCTTATATAATATTGAAATATTTTTAGATATGGATAGAATAGTTTGTAATTTGTTAAAATAATGATAATATAAATGAATTGTTTTTTAAGAGAATTATAATATTTATTTAATATATGATAATCATTTATAAATAATATATTATTAGAATAATATAAATTTAATTTATAATAATATTAATATGTATTAATATAAATAAATAATATGATAGTATTAAAAAAATATGAATAATGCAGTATATTTATATTTATATAAGCGAATATTTATTATATTTGATTAAATTTATATTATATTGAAATATTTATTAATATTTATTATTGATTGATTTTATTTATAATATATTATATAGTAAATAATAATATGATATGGTATAGAATTATTATAAAATATTATATGAATTTGTGTATATTATGTAGTAAAATATGATGATGGATAAAAAATTAATATGGATATATTAAAAGAATTGATATATGTTTTAATAATATAATAATATTCAATTATGATTTATATAATAATGATATATTTGATATATGAATTGTTAAATTAATAAGTTAATATGGATATGTATGATTAATTATAAATTTTAAAAATATGTATATTGTATATAAGTTATTAATAAAATTATGATATATATATTAATATGATATAATTTAATGATTATATTTATTTAATTATTGAAAATAAATATAATGATGTAATAAATGTAAATATAAATAATATTGATATTTTATATATATGAAAAAAAAAAAATATATAAATTATATAAAGATAGTATGAATTAATTATTGTTTTATAGTATATATAATAGTAATATATAATTAATATTGAGTTAATATATATATAGGATGATTTGAATAATATTTGTAATATTTTTAATTAATATATATATTATTTATATAATATTATATTTTGTAATATATAATAAAATTATATGGTGGTATAGTATATATATAAATATTTTAATAATTATTTTTGGTTATGAATAAATTAATTATATATAATAATAAATGATATAATTATATGTGATGGATTAAATGATATATATAATATATATTTAATATTTATAATAATTATGTTATAATTATTATATTTATATAATATATGAAATATATATATAATATTTGTATAATATTTTATATATATTATATAATGATTGAAATGAAATATTTATGGAATATATGTTTAATTTTTAATATTATATATTTATTATTTATTACAGATTATAATATGTATAATTTGATATATTAATGAATATGTTTTATTATGATATTATGTATTTGATATGAATGATTTAATAATAAATGATTGATATAATGTTAATAATTTATATATATTATAAATTGATTAATTTAATATTATTATTAATGAGTTATTGATGAATTAATTATATATTATATAATTGATGATAATATTATGGTTGATATATATTGATAATTAAAAATATAGTATAAATAAAAATATGAATTTATAATTATATATATATAAATTTATTGAAATATTATTTATATATATATATTATTTATATTATAGTTATGAATAGTATATTTATATTGATTTTAATATTTGGATGGATGGATATATATATATTTTTTATTAATATATATGAAAGAAATATAAAATTATAATGAATATTTATTAATATTATGATAAAATTATATATATTGATATTTATATTATATAGTATAATATGTGATTAAAATTATAATGAATTATGATTGTGTATTATTGAAAATGGAATAAAATAAATTTATTAATATAATTTAATATATTATGAATAATATATACTATATAATTATGATAATATATATATTTAATTTGATTTTTATATATATATGAATTTATGAATATTATATTAATATAAAAATATGTATTTATAATGACATTATTTATATGTATTAATATTTAAATGGTTTTATTATTATATATATATATTAATATGATATAATTAATTATTGATATGATAAAAATTTATTATATAATGAGTATATAAATATTGATATAAATTATAATTAAATTTTAAATATATTAATGTAAATGGATAAATATATATATATATATAGATATTATATTATATTATTATGATAATTTATAATATATTTATGATAGATTGATTATGATTGAGATAATAAAATTATTAATAGTATATAATGTATTTAAATATTGAATGATTGAAATGATATGATATATATATATTGATAAAATAAAATGTATATGAAATTATTTATATTTATAAATTTATGATATATGATATTATTTTATATTGTTAAAATATATGATATATATTAATAATTTTTATTATAAATAATAATATGTATTAGATTAATATTATAATGTATAAATATTATTTATAATAAATATATATAATATATGTTTTAATATTTTATGTATATAATTATGAATTGTATATTATTTTATATGTATAAATATGTTATTAATATTACAAAAATTTATTATGATTATGATATGGTAAATAATATATTTTATTATATAAATATATTTATATAATGTATTTTATATAAATTTAAATGACATTTATTTTATTATTATTAATAAAGATTATTGATTGATATAAATAATAGTATATATATTATTGATTTTAATTATATTATTAATATTTATTATAGATTGGTATTGAATAATGTAATTGTTATGTATAATATAATGTATAATTAAATGAATAAGATAATATATTAATTTTAATTATTTAATGATATATAATAGATTTACATAAATAATGATATATATGGAGTATAATATATATTTATTAAAAAATTGGTAAAATAATAAAATTATATTTCAAGTTTTGATTTAGTATTAATGAAAATTAATTATATATATATATTAAATTTAAAATTAGTATATTTTATAATTTAATTAAGTGAAAATTTTATAATTATATAAAGTTTGAATAATATATTATAAATATGAATTTTAATATAATATTAGATGAATATATAATTAAATAAATAATGATATTAGATATATTAATAATGTAAGAATTTATGATTGTATTTATTATGAATTATTTAAAATTAAATAATTGATATATTAATAAAAAAATAAGTTGATATATTTTTGAATCTACTATTAATTATAATTATTTTAATATTATAAATGATAAATGTTTGGATAAAATAATTTTTAGAATTTGATAAATATTATATATATAATAAATATATAAGTCTTTTATTATTATATGTGATAATATATATATATAAAATAATTATTTTAATAATATATATTATATAATACTATATGTTATATATATATTATATAATAATGATAATTATTATAAATTATATAATATATATGGAATTTACAATATAATATGATATAAAAAAATTATGATTATATGAATATTTATATTAATTAATTATATATATATATATGATTTATGTAAATTGAAGATGATATTGAAAAAAAATATAATATATAATATATTATAATAATAATTGTAATATATATATATAAATATTTAAAAAAAAATATAATGATCTTTTGATGAATTTATTATTATACAATATATATTTAAATTATTAAATATATTATAATTAATTTTATAATATTGTAAAAAAGTGAAATATAAATTATCATAATTCTTTAATTAAATTTATGATATATGATATAAATATATATTGGAATTAAATAGATAATTATAATTATAAAATTGATATATATTAATTTAAATTATAATTTTATAATATATTTTCTTTTTGATAATAAAATGATATATATAATTAAAATATATATAATTAATATTATGTTAAGTAATATAATATTGAATGATTAAATATATAATTAATAATTAAATATTAATATATTAATATATATAATATGTAGTTATAATATATGTATTAGGATATATAATGATTATTGATATTATTTAATTTATTAATTATGATATTAGGTATGATTGATATAATGTAAATCATAATATAAATTATATTAAATATTAGTGTTAATAAGTATTATTTATTATATAATATTAAAATATATTAATAATAAATATAAAATAATAATTTATTATATAATTAATATTAGATATTATATTAATAAAGAATATATTATTTAATATTTATTTTTTGAAATAATATATTAAATTATTAAATGATAATTTATTAAAATATAAATATATGATTTTATAATAAATATATAATTTATTATATATGATTGAAATTTAAATTAATTAATATATGATAATTATATATATATTTATATTAATTTAAAATGATAATGGTATTTACAAAACAGCATGCCAAATCCACACATCACGAAATCACTTAAACCACACACACTCACCCCCAGAAGAAAGCAGCCCACATACCACAACACACACACATCCCATCCACCAAACCCCAACCAAACACATCCAGTAACCACTAATACCAAACCTCAATTTCAACCCAACTATCTAAAACATCAATATCAGTGTCCACCACCACCAACACACGCATGCAACAAACCCCCTACCACACAAAACACCCCACACACAACAACACATCGCACTACATACCATATACCCAATACCATCCCACAACTGACACCATCAAATTCTCAAACAACACGAGATACAACCCAGCACCACCCATCACAACACCACAACAAACCATCAAACACATAACATTCAACAACACTACAAATAAAACCCTACAAGCTAAAGCCAAATATCCCTCCACACAAAACCCACAATTCCATCGCAAAAACTAATTCCAACACGCGCAAACACCCACCCCCACCTCACAACCACTACACACCCAAAACCAACAAAACACAGTGCCCCCACCACAACTACCCAAACATACACCCAACACACCAGACATTCAAACCAAACACACAACCAAACCCATCACACACAAGTACACACCACACCACCTCCACCCCCAACACTTCACCCAACGAAAACATCCAATCCAATCAAAACCAACAACAATCCGATCGACTCCCCCACCCACAGCACACCATAACAAGATCATAATGAGCCACATAACAAAAACAAACACATAACACTCACCAATCACCCACACACAAAACCAACACAACCATCCAAGCAAATACCCATCGCAAAACAAACAAATCCACCACCACCAGACAACATCAGTACACACACAACCACACACACACCATCACCACTTCACCGATACCGCCACCCACCCACCAACAAACATCACAACAAACACAACCACCAACAATCACAAAGAACACACACACGCGAGAACGCACCTAACAACTGAACACAGACACATCCACCTACCCACCCCTCACTCACCACCATTCCAAACCACAAACAACACCAAAAAAACCTACATCACCACCAACAATCCCAAGAACACACCATACACTTATCCACCAAAAGCAACAGACATATACCAGCGAACCCCACACACACAACACACAAAACCATCAACATGACACACCCACCACACACAACAAAGCAAACTCCCATAACAAAAAGCTAACATTACACACACTTCACTGAACCCAACACCGTACACCACCAACACGCACACTAAACCACAAAACAACACCAACAGAGACACAACACGCCACGATGCCACAGACACACACCTCCAAACCACACCCACACCAAACCACCACCAAAAACAACCCACATAACAGCCACAACTAAACACACAATCAAACAGACATCACAGCACTATCCCAGCACCAAAGTCACATCCACACACCACCACTTACCATCACACACCAAAACACCACCACATTCCCACAACACATCAAAACCTCCACACCAGTCACCCACCCACCACATCACAACCAACCACAACACCACACACAACAAACACACATCCCATGCACACACCCAAAATCCACATGCATTCAAATACTACACACACAACACACTTTCCACACACACCCACGCATACACCAGCACATATCAACACAACCAACAAAAACACCACACAACAAGCATCCACACACCATACCACACAAACCCCAAAACCAACACTACATACTGCAACCAAACACCACCCTATCAATAACATACATTATTTCACAAAAACATCAAACAACACACAACAATACACACAATTCACAACCACACACCACATACCAGAGCAAGCTCACACACAATCACATGCAATCCACCCACTCACACAAGACAGCAACCGCCCCAGCACACACACCCAACACCCCACTAAACCACATACACAAACCACCAACAACACACACCCAACACAAACAAAACAACCAACACAATCATCACAAACACATCAAACACAACATACAACACAACATATAACAGATTCACTAACCATCACCACTATACAAACAAAACCCATCAAATACATCACACCAACAACATCCACAACAATCCCCCCCAAACACTCAACTAACAACCTAACACACAACCAAGCATCAACCAAACAACAACACACACAAATTCAACACGACCAACACAACAAACAAACACACCTAAGAATTAAGTTACACACACAATAGCCTAACCCCAACACACATTACCAACGTCACAAAACACACCCTACCTACATATGCACACTCCATAACTATTCCACACAACAAACAACAACCAACCCCACCCCACACAAAACATCACAACACAAAAACAACAAACCAACACCACACATGCCACACCACACACACAAGCAACAAAAAGTTTCAACCTAAACCACAAAACAGTCTAACAACACATCCATCAACAACAGCAAACCAAGCCACACACCACTAGCAATAACTAACCAAACACATTTTAAACCACACCTACCCACACACCACACAACAAACAAACCCCACAATAACCACCAACAAAACACACCACCCAAACACAATCCGCCCCAACACACATCACGCAGCCCCACAAAACTAACACACACAGCTACCACACACCAATCCAATAGCACAACAGCCCCCACCAGATGTCCAAAATCCCCCCCCCCCACAACACACCACAAACATTCATCCAAAAAGACGAAGCAACAACACACCCAATCATCATCAAAACGACAAATGTTCACCCTCCCACCCCAAGCACAAACACCAAAATACACACAACACACATACCAAACCAACAGGACACCCACACCACAACCCATCCACACAAACACCATACCAAACAATCATACATCAATCACCAAATCTCATCATCACAAAACCTAACAACAACACTCAACATATACAACAATACACACACACACCACCACATACAAATGCACTAAACACAACACACACACACATTAAACAGCATAACAACACCACAAAACAACACCAACAACCCCACAACACATCATGACAACCATAACCACACACATCCCCCAGTTCACACCTCTGTCACAAACACACAACACAACACCAACACCATCCCAACCACATTCGCACACATACAGCCACATGCAATAACCAACACACACAACTACAACATCAACCACTAACAATTCATGCCCATCTACACACTCACATCATAATCACAACCACGTCGAACAGCCATCCTAACCACCACCAACCACCACCTACCCACATGTAACCACATCAACACACGCCACGAATAAAACAATCACACAACACACATCACACACACTCCCAACCAAAGTCAGCAATAGCAAACAACAACCACCCAACCAAACCCACTAACAAACAACCCCAACATCCACCACCACACACCATGGCCCACAAACAACAAAAAGCAACCGAACTACACCATACACACCACATTCCAAACCACCCCCCCTTTCCCCACCAGCAAACCAACAATCTCCAATAACAACAACACCAAATAACCCAATTCCCCCAGTCAACACACACACACTATCATCACCACACAACACAAAAAACCCCAACCCCACGGACACAACACAACACATCCATCATGACCCCAACAACTAACATCCACACCATACACATCCTCACACCATCACACAGACACACAGCACCACAACCACGGAATCACAAACACCCCCAACCAATCACACGAATCAGCACAAAACAAACACCAATATCAATGCCACATAATCACAAACCACCACCATAACACCAACCACAACACACACACAAGCACACCCCACCACACCCAACACCCCCATTCACCACACAAGCAAACCGACAACCACAACAGCTCCACGCACACACCACCACCAGCCCTCCACAAACCATTCACACAACAAAATCCCACCAAGCCAAAAACATACACCAAACACATACAACACACATCACACCCACAAACTCAAACCAGCATGATCGACACACCACATGCACACACACACATCCCCCCACAAATCAACCACACACATAACCAACACCACATCAACACCCACCAATCACCACCAACAAACCGACCCCAAACAGCACCCCTCAACAACCACACACACAAACACCACACAAAACACACACCACAATGCCAACCACACTACAACCAACACCGCCCCCCCCCTAAACCCCAAACACAACAAATACAGCCCCACACACTACACACATCACATAAAGAACATAACATAACTGATGCAACCACACCACCGAAAATTCCAAAACTCAATACACAATACAACCAAACCACAAACACACCACATCCAACCCAATCACCACACTACTCTACAACGCCACACCACACGAACACCAATGCACCAAACCACCACAACCAACCAGATCCCATCCCTCGCAACACACCACACACAGCAAACAACTACAGTATACACCTTATACACAACCACAAACAAACCCCACTCAAACACCCCACTAAACCACAACACAACAGACCTCCTACAACCCACAAATGAGTACCACACATCAAAGACAATCAAACACAAAGCACTACCCACAACAAACAATACCACCACCAAATCACACTACCTCATACACACACCATCCCCAACGAACCAACCAACAAACACACCCCAACAACCACACATCAACCACCATCCGACAGCAAACAGCAACACACCCACCATACACAATCCCATCACAAACACCCAACTTCTCAACAACACCCCCCACACACTGCAACCCGACGATCATAACAACCACACTCACCATCTCAACAAACATCAAACCAAATACACAAACCCGAACCACAACGCCACCCACCACAGTACACATAACCACCCCAACACCAATCACCCTAGAAACACCACACACCATCCACACCCCACCCCCACACCTCCCCAACACCAAATCCAGCCAAACAACCCCATTCACATCAACCCATACACAACAAACAACACCCCAACAAAACACAAGACCACACACACCATCAACTCAAACCACAAAGACATGAACCCCAATACCACACGACAACATACACAACCACACAACACACCCACCAACCAACATCTACAACACACCTATCACATAAACAATACACAAGTCACACCAACACACAACACAAAACATTCTACACATCACAACCCACACACAAACCCACCTCAACATACAACTCACCCCTACACACACCACACTCATCTACAAACTACATACATCACAACCCAACAACACAACAACATCCCACATCACCCTCAATATTCATCTAACTACAGACACCACACAAAAACTCATCACACAGTCAACAATTTTTATCCCACACACACACACACTCAATCCATCCACATCAACTACACACACATCACAAAACAGCCACCAAACCACATCAACTCACCACACTACTCCTCTACATCCACCAAACATATCACAACCCAACCAATCAACCAAACCATCACAGAACCAACTCATCACAGCAAACACCACATCACAAACTACCCTCCATCTAGCCCCTCAACAACAATCACACCACCACAAACCAACACAACAACCAAGCATCACAATTCAACACACACCACATATCAATAATACCCAACCACCACCACCCCATCCCTTACACACAACACCACAAACAAAACAACAACACTAACCACACAACACAGACAACCAAACCAAAGGCACCAAACACAACACTAAAACACACACACCTAACATCACAAGCCATCCACACACACATCACAACACCACACAATAAACCCATAAGACAAACACACACCCGATCATAACAAACACAACAACACACACCAAGACAAACCCATCACAAAACACAACACACCAACCACCATAACTACCACAACCTCAAACACACAAACACACACAACACAGTCCAAACACAAACCAAACAGCCACCTACACACCAATCACCACAAATCCACACAACACTACACCAAGAACCATAACCAACAAACATTCCTAACAACAAACGCACCTCCACACACAGTAGACCACAAACCGAAACAGACACCCACCATCTAGAACACAAAACACACCCCCCATCAACAAGAAATACACACACAACCAATTCACACATTCACACTCTCAACATTACCACTAATGCACACCAAAACAACACAACAACATCAACCATATCATTCAAACACCAAACAACCACAAACACAACAATTCCACCACCCACAGACACGAAAAATCCCTCAAAAACACCAACACCCAACAAATCAACACACAAACACACAACAGACACCATCAACTACAACACAATCAAAAAACAACCAAACAAACATCACCAATACTCACATCCATTCCACAGACACATCATCCCAACACACAAAACACACCATCAAACCCACCCAATAACCAACATCAACACAATCCAACACCAGCAATCACACAAGTCATCCATCCAAACAACACACACACACACACACAAATACACCCACAAAACAGCCACACACCTATACACTCCACCAACCCCAGACCCGACACCCGCAGCAACAACATCCACAACACACAGCCCCACACAACATATCCCATATACAACACACACAACACAATACCAAATCAACACCACCACCGCATCCCACCCCAACAAAGCCCCCCAACACCAGCACCATTCACCAGCACCCACACCCAACAACACGACACACAACAGCACATCAAATACCAGTTTAACACATCCACCCCACACACCACCACACAACTACACAGAACCCATCGCACACCAAACAACCCATCCCACTACACAACTACAAACACTCTATCAAAACACAATTATCAACATACTACACAATCACCACACCACAACATACAAAAAACACACAACCACCCACCCGCTCAACCCCAACTACACACACCACACAACACAATGTCACAACAGTCACCACCCACAACCATACAACAACCAACCACCCACACACCACATCACACACCACAACCCTACACCACCTATAACACATCACACACCCACAACCATGCACATACTCCCAACACCCACACAACACAATCACCACCACAGAATCCCATCAATTCCACAACCATACATCAACCAAGCAAATAACCACACCATTCACAATCGAATTCAAAAAACACGCAAAACCAACCACACACCCACAACCACCGACCACCACACCCCCAACCTCAAAACACCAACCCCATTCCCCACTCACACACACAACAGCCCCCCACACCATCACACTTACACACACACCCAACAATAATACCACCACCAACCCAAATGGCCCCACACACACAACATCCGACCACACACACATCACACACACAACCACAAACACCAATCACCATACATCAACCCCACAAACACACCCAACCCACAAACACAACAACATTCCCCACCTACACACACACACACAATTTGACAACCATAACAAAACACCAAACTCATAAAGCCATCCCTACTAACACAACCAATCACCACACACCCTACACACACCACACACACACATTCACAAAAACACACACAGACAACACCGAGACCACCCAACCCAAACATCACCACCCCATTGCAACACCCAGCAAACCCAATATCACACACCACAACACACACAACCACACGCTCACAAGTACACAAGCACAAAAATAACAATGACCAAACACACTCCATACCCACCCACAAAACCAAAAACAACAACCAGTCACATGATAGCACAACACATCATCCCAACACAACACAACGCAACGACCATCCAATCACACAACCACAACAAACAACCACAACGATCACAAACACACACACCATCAACCCAACAACCAAACCAACAAACACAACGACACCCATCAGACACACCCACACAGACCCAAACCAATCCGCCACACATGCCACAATCACTAACCAAGAAACACGATAAACACACACACACCACACAACCAACATGACCCACAGACAATCACAACAACATCACAAACAAACCACCAACCCCATCATCCCCCCACCCCACCCAAAGCGACAACACAATGCACATAACATCACTCTACAATAAAACAAAACACAACATCACCCCACTTAACACACAAAACAACATTCAATGCACGCATCCACCACAAACCACCACAGCTAACATCAACCACCCCAATAGCACCAACCACCCACAGCACAAATCTAAGAACACAACAATACATACGATCAAAAACACACCTCCACCCATCACAAGAAACACATACGCACACATACAGCCATAACAGCAACAAAATATATCAACCTAACCACATCACAATCAAAAAACATTCAATCATCCCCAGCCCACACCAAAAAAAAATACACCTACACACAACGACCCAACACAACATATCACCCCATCCAACTACACCACCAATCATCGACAAAACAAAAACAACCCCCCAATCGAACACAACCCACCTCAATCCACACATCTATTCAATCCGAAACCACAACCGCAAAACAAAATACTAACACCTCGAAATCACCACATAACAACCATACACAAACCCCTCAACAAGACAATCCCGATCGAAAGCCCCACTCCAAGCGCACACGAACTCACACCCCAACAACACACACTACCCGACTAACCCACACCACTAACCACGATCTACCATACAACAAACCGAATCCAGCACACACTCCCACCACATAAAGCACCACCAACCCCCACAACAACAGCCCACACATAACTAACAACATCACCACCAAACACACCCAATCAGTCCATACATCCCACAAACCACCCATTCACACGAGAAACATTCTTCAACCTCACCATCCCACCATGTCAACCACCAACTCACACCACACAGATTCACAACAGCCACACAAAACACACACATCACAAAACCTCAGCACACAACCCATCACACCTACCAACGACCACACACCACCCCACAATACATCCAACCTAACATCATCAAACACTACTGACACACACACACCTAAAAAAACCACAATCTACTCCAAAACACAATCAAATCCTCACCCCCAATATAACTACCAGACAACACACACAACACCCGACCAAACACACAATCACACACAACCAACAGAAACACCACAAACCAAATAACACAGCAACAACATCACACTACACTCCACCCCCCATCCCAACTCGACACCCACACTCCCCACCACTTACAACACATCAACACACACACACACACCAAGAACACACAAACGCCCTACACACAGCCAACAAAACACCACCATCCACCCACCAACAAAATCAGAAACACACAAAAACCCCACCAACAACACACATCCCAAGACACCACGACGACAAACCAACAATGCACAACACTACAACACCACCACTACCAACCCGGATATCACAACACCAAACACCCCCCAACATACACAACCGAAACCCCCCAACACACATACACATCCTAACATACACACACGTACGACCGAACCCACCTCACAATCAGTTACACCAGAACACACCCAACATCTCAACAAACACCAAACTAACAACCAGCCTATTTCATCCAACACCACAAACTCCCCACATACCATAACATCCGTACCAAAAATCAAACAACCCACCCATCATATCCAACCCCACTACATGGGGAGGTGTTGGGTTTTTTATTTAACAACACCCACACCCAACTTACAAAACCACCAAAACACAAAACACAAATCACCACATCATCCAACAACTACCCAAACACACACATTCCACACCACACCCACACACCGACACCCACCACACACCCACACAAAAAACAACACCACACCAACAAATAAATGCCACAATCAAACCAACCATCACAACCCCACCACATCACCACAGCATAACGCACAAAACACACACCACCACATCTACATCATACTAATACCAACAACACCTCCATAAAGCACACAAACGAAATCACCACTCACTAGCACACCAACGACACGTATCACAAAAACTCCACGACACACACATCAGCCATCCCACACATACATCATCAACAACATCCAAATACAAAACACACACAACCAAAATCATCAAAATACTACAAACAACATAAAAACAACAACACATTTCATACCACACACGACACAAAAACTAACATATTCCCCCCGACTACAAAAACCACAACACACCCCGCCCATCACAACCAACACAAACAATCATTCACACAATCAACTAATCAAGCAACTCACATTAATCCACACACCTCAAACCTACATCACAACACATCACATACACCCCCACAACACCCATAAACATCATCAAAACACCAACATGACCTACCCAGAACACCATTACGAAATCCAGCGCCAACTACCCCCCCCACCACACCCCGATTCATCCACCCACTAGCACACACAACCACCCACTACGCATCAACACAACAACACACCATCACCAAAAAACGTACCACAACAAACACAACAAACCACATCACAACTCAACAACAGCACAAACACAACCACATCGCCACACATCACACACATATCACACAAATCAACACCCAATCAACACGCACCACAAAACACACACACACCATACCACAGTCCATCACCATCAGCACTAACACACCACACATCGAAAGCACAACCTCCAACAACCACAAAACAACAATATAAATCAACAAACACCACAGCCACAAACACCCAACCACCACACACAGATAATTCAAACAACAGCTCACCCAATCACCACAACCTAATCTCCAACATAACTTAACAAACCGAACATCAACCACAACCAACACGAACCAACACCAAATCACACAAACAAACACAAACTCCCACACCAACACATGTCAACAAAACAACCACCAAACAACCACCACAACACACACATCCCAACAATCACCAACCACACCCAGCATCCACACCACGACACACCATCAAACAACCAACACCCACAACAACAAATCACACACAAACACATCACTCCCCATTTACACACACACAAACAAAAACAAATCCACTAACCCAAACACAAACAACAAAATAATTACAAACAACACGAACCTCAACCCTACATATCAAACACAGACACGAAACATAACCCGCACCATACCACCACACACACACATCACATGAACATCACCAAATCACCCAATACCACCAACCCCAAACCAATCAACAAACATAGATATAACCAACCAAGAAAACATACAACACACACACAACAACAAACCAACACCACATCTTCCACAATCCTAACCCACCAACACACCAACAAACCCACCATCACACACAAGACCAACCCATCCAACAACACAAACACCCACCACACCAAACACACACATATCCACTATAAAACACCCAATTCCACCCCCCCACCACCAATCAATTAAAAACACAACACACTATATACAACGGAACATTCAACACCACTCCCCACACACACACCCAACTACAAACACCACCACCCACACACACATTCACACCAACAACACAAGACATCCCGACCTTACAACACACATACACACCATAGCACCAGCCAGACCACCTCACACAAACATCTAAAACACACAACCCACAACACAACATCCAATCCACACCAATCACCAACGAAAACCATTCACTATGACCATCCCACCCATTGCCAACCGAAACAAAGAACACACCACAACCCAACCAATCAACACACACACCGACAAACATCATCAATGCTCTCAAAGGAACATACCAAACCAAATCACACACACACAACACACCCCAACACACCACAAACAACATAACTCCAACCTCAAAAACCAAACATAAACAACAACAGCGAATTATCCCATAGACACCACAACAAACCCCTCCAAATCCCCCACCAAAACAACACACTACACACCAAAATCATCACCAAAATCACCAACACCAACACAACCACACCACAATGTAAGTCCCATCCTACGTGTAACCAACGTCCAACATACACAACACAACCAACATACACCACAGGCAACGACCTTCCATAACAATACAACACACAATTTCACTCCCCATCCACACCACAAACCATCAAAACACATATCCCAACCCCACATACACTCTACACCACAAATACCATCCAATTCAACCACCAATACCAACCACCCAACACCCACCACACACCAACCAACAAGACAATCACAATACACAACCCCACACAACAACACACACAACAACTTCTACAAACACACCCTACACACACACACTAACACCCCCAACACACCCAAACCTACCAACCCAACCACAAACATCACACAACACAACACATCCCGACTGACACATCACACCAAAAACCATACACAGCCCATCACCGATATCACACCACCACAATGACCCCAAAAACCACGGCACACCCAATAAACCAACACAACACCCACTCACACAACATCAACAAGAATTACCATCTATTCCAGACAAACCTAAAAACAAAACAATACACCGCACACACAACCACATCCAAACACACCCCAAAAACAAACAACAACATTCCCCACATGGACGAAACCCTACATACATCAACCCACAGACCAACAAATCACCACACAATTATCACCCACACACACATCATATCACATACACACATCACATACGACAATCCACCCTCACATCTATCCCAACAAATCATAGCACAAATCACACATCACACATATCACCACCAAACAAGCACACATACTACACACATCACAGTCAACAAAAAAGGGAAACCAAAAACACAGCACACAATCATCCACACACCCAACATCACACAAACACCACCATAATACGCACACCCACAGCCAACAACAACCAACACACACAAACAATCACCAATCAACAATACTAATCCCACAACATATCACAAATACACCCAAACCCAACACACCTACATCAACCACCATTAAGCAACCACTGAACTACAACACACACCTAACAATCAAATACAACACGAACATCACACACAACACCATACATACACACACGATACATCATCCCACACACAACACACACACGACCACGCGCGAACCCACAACATCAAAAACAGCAACCCACCACACACAAACATCAACCCCACCCCCACCACCGAACTATCATCAACACAATACAGACCACACATAACACTCAATAAACCACATCACCCATAACACCACCCCAAAAAACAACAAACCCCCACACACCACAAAACAACACACAATACCTATCGCTACCTACACCCTACCACCAAAAACATGAACCAACACATAACAATCACACTTCACATCTACACCATCCTATACATCATTATACACCACAATCAATATCACAACACACAACATCAGAACCCCACACACAACCCCACAGACAAACACCAACACAACATCCAACATTTCACAACACGCTACAAACAACATCCTCGCAAACAAAACGCACACACCACACAACCCCAACATCCACAGTGACCCTACACCCACATGGCAAACACACACACGCATACAACACCCACATGCATCACATCCCACCAGCGACCGCCAACATCACAGCACACTCACAACCACTGACACCAAGTACCAACCCACACCTAAAACACAATCACATAGATCCCAATAGTCAAAACACGACAACACACCACACAACACAGACACTACACCCACAGAATCCCACACCAAAAACCACAAACCCGCACACCCGACAACACAGCACCCAAATAAAACGTCAAACAAACCACAAAATCACCCAATCATACACAACACCATCAACACACACACCACAAACAACCGAGATATCACAGCACAACATAACCACACACACCGCACACGCACACCCACCAACCACCAAAAAAACCACACACACAGCAACCCACCAACCAGATACAACATCAACCACACCTGTACCCGAGCACCAACCACCACATGCACCACACAAACAAACGAACCACCACACCACAACAACACATGTACCCACAAACCACACAGACTGCCTCACCCAACACACAACCCAACAAAAATACAGCCACCAACACAACCACCACACACATCATAACACCACATAACACCACCACTCAATTCAAACTACCACTACACAACGACAACGCAAATCACACCCTAACATACCATACAACCACACACAAACACAACATCAAAACACCTCCACAAACAACAACACACAAACCACACACGACACCAAACAAACACCTACAAACAAACCAGACACTCCTCACCCCTACACACCCAAAACACTCCAACTACATCACAATCGCACACCCAAGCACCACATCCCCACACACAACACCACCCACACAAAACACACCAGCTACAAGCAGACCAACATACAACCACCACTTATAGCTCCACCCAAAAAGCACAATAAAACAACCACCGCACACAACTAGCCACAGCACACATAAACCAAGCACAGTTACCATACCACTACAGCACACAGTACATAACCAATCAAACAACCACAAACAGCAACTTTACACACACACACCCTCCCAACAAACACACCACACACTACACATCTCCCAAACACATGAACATACTAAATTCAACATCAATCAACAAAACCATCACCAAAACACACATCACAACAAGCACATCCACACATCCAATTCACAACACATACACCACAAACAGTCACACAACCCAAAAGCACACAAACCCAACCCACATAACCCTACACACCACAGTCACATCAATCAAGACACACACTACTCACACTCACACAAAAACCAGCCACAATCACCATTCCATTACAACACAACTCCATCAGACAAAGAAACCAGCCAGTAAACCCATCAAACACCGACTCCTACAAATGGAATCACCCGTCCCTTAACCAAGTGTCCAGTACCATCAGCTCCTCAAGCCACCACCAGCCATAACACACCACCTTGACGCCCCAGTCAGCAACAAAACCACCTCCGATGGAACCCGCCACAAACACTACAGCCAAACCAAATCACAAGCATATGCCACTTACGCCAGGGCAGGGCTACAATCCCCACAGTGCACGGTCTAATGGCTTAAGTTGACCATCTATTAATCATTGCAGAGAAAAAAACACACTCCACCACACCAACTCCCGGCGGCGGCGTACAAGACGAGAGACACCAACCCTAACATTATAAATCATACAACACCAACCACAACCTAACCAAATGAAAAAATCCCCACCCATGCTACCTATGCCAAATTCAATTGCAATGAAAGGCATATAACAGATTCATAAAAACAGTATTAGGAAAAGAAAGCATCATGGCAAACAGTATTTAGAGAAATTCTATTATTGATCACATAGAAGCATAGGACCATTCACATGTAACATTTCAGATGATCAACCAAAGACGTCGTGAGATAAACAACACGAACCAATCATGCACCAAATACAACATAACCAAAAATCAGAAAATAATAAGTAAACTACCCGGTACAAGATCAAGTTCGTTAAAGAGAAAGAGCTAAGTGAGCGTGTCGTACCATAAAAAAAAACCTGCAAGTGTTGCGTCTGGTTGTTTAAGCAAGAATGAAGAAGGAGACGGTGAGTATTACACCCACTGTCATGCGTCTGATGGGTAACTAAAGGAAAACAAGAAAAGGTGTAACCCGTGTACTCTATATACCCATATAAACATGTGATAATATATATAAGAAATCTAGAAGAAAACCTATATATATATGATGCGTGAGTGGCAGCAAATGACACCACAAAAGTGGTTGTCAAACCTAATGTTGTGTACGACAGAAAACAAAGAAAAAGAAAAGAAAACGCAGCAGCTACTGTTGATCTTACTCCACACACCGAGCATCCTAGTACCTAGAAATGAGTCTTCTCATGCTAGCTATATAGATGGAAACATGCGAAATATATAGGAAAACTAACATATATGCATATGGGTTGCTGAGTGATTAATGAAAACGAAAACAGTGAGTTACCAACTCACTGTTATTGCACATAAAAAGAAGAAAGAAATATAGGAAAGAAGTGGAACTAGTGACTTGTTATACATGCATGTGTTATCATATAGAAAGCCAGGATAAAATGTCTAAATGTATATATACATGCATGTTACTACTGAAGAAATGAAACCAAAAACAGTGAGCAACAAAGCTCACTGTTGTGCATCAGACTTATAGCAAAAAGAAGCAAAGAAAAGTGGAGGGACATGCGTAGCAGGTATATATATATATGTTTACATGTGAAGAGTTGGTAAAATATGCAAGAGTGTATTATTTTTGACAAGTTGACTTAGAAATGGTTCACACCATGCTCAATTATAAGTATTGTCATAGATATATATATTACATACATAATTATCAAACTCTCGGTTCGAGCCCCAAATGGGTTGAAACTTAATAACGAGTACATTTATTTTAATAAGTATATTTATGTTAACGAAAATAAGTTAGAAAAGATATTTTGATGGTTTAAGGATTATTAACAATAGAGCTGAACTTTTAAAAAGGTAAACGAGTTTATCCTGGCTCATTAACTTTAATTAACACAAGAAAAATTATTTTCAAAACTTAATTGAATTAAAATATGATTTAAAAGCCATACGGTTTAAAAACCATGAAACGTAAAAATATTAAATATAAGTAAATAAATTGTAGCAAATTAATTAACGACGGCGATATAAATAAACAAACGCGATAAGGAGATATATGCACTTAATATCATACAAATGTTGTTACGCTTGTTAGATATTAAAATCCCATGAACACGTAAATAAAAGTGTGTCACATAATAATGTTAACAGACTCTATTGTAAAGTCGTCACAAGAGTCACGGTATAATCGACACTTTAGAAAATATAAGACGTTAACTCATAGCGACCATGCTTTTTGACCAATTGCATAATTCATTACATATGTTCAGATTGTAGACTCAGACTTTGTCATATTTGCTTAGGTGTTTGACTGTGTTACTTTTGTCGTGCATTGAACCATCATCAGTTTTCAGGCGATTAACAGTCAAGGTGAGTTTTCATAGCCCCTACTCTATTATTTTAAATCATCTTTTGGGGTGAGAACATTGCTTATTTAAACGTGTGAATACAAGTACAATTACTCATTACTGATTGGTCTAAGTCCCGATTTAACCCAAGTTGCTATAATTGCCTGAATTATCTTGAACCATCAATCTTTCTGAGCGCGAATATTATGGATAGATCTATCGGGATTGACAATCCCTGTTTATCTTGGACTCACATTAGTCAAGCAAACATAGTTTCATTTTAGTCAGACTACGGGTGTCCCGGGTTAGACACCTGCAAGGGCATTCATTTATGTTGGTATATGTTAATGCTTCGGTGTCATGAGCTTAGACAATAGTAATGCGATTTATTTGAATTTGTATCTATTATATTGTCATATGTGGATGAAATCTTGTGATTCACAAATACTACATTTTCTGCTTAAACAAACCTATGAGCTCACCAACTTTATGTTGACACTTTAGCAATGTTTTTCTCAGGTATTAAGAATGAAGATGCTATATGAAGTCTCAAGCATTGCTGTCATTTTCTTGTTATCTGAATATCACTTGTCCTATTTAAAACAATGTTGTATTGTCTATTTTATGCTTCCACTGAATGTTCAAATGATTTACCATTTCCTAATTCAAGTGATCGATTTTCTTAAATTGTCTCATATAAAGGTCGTTCTGTATTGCTTTGAAGCATGATAATCGTGAAGTCACGCTCCCTCGGTTGCCATTATACTCTGATATTTTGGGGGTGTGACAGATTGGTATCAGAGCCCTGAGCTATAGAGAATTAGGTTGCATTAGGTAGTACTAGACTATAACTACTTATCTGCTTAACATGCTTATTATGCTTCTATTATCTGTCATTGCTGGTTTCTCAATATGGGGTACATAGGAAATCAACAATCAAGAAAGTACATATATATTAAAATAGGATACATGTGAAATAGACATATATGAGATAAATATACTTAATATGGGTTACATGTGTATTAAACATATACATATACTTAATATGGGTTACAGGTGCATTAAACAAGCTTAACTACGCGTATTTTGGAATATATCTATACCCTTATTTCATATTTTCTTGTCTCAGTGACATGTCAAACTCGGATGAATTGAGACACACTAATAACACTACACTGGTACCTCCCAGACTCCCTGACATACTCCCTCAGGTGTACCACAGGAGACGTCCTACTCTAGGATTACTTATTTTGCCATCTGTATCACCATTTCCCCTAACTATCAGACGTACCGCTCGTATATCTATTCCACCTATTGAGCCAAATCTTGTTGAACGTACCAGAATTTTTGCTATTAACCTTGATGATTACCAACTTGATCCTCTTACTCCACTACCCTCACCTTCATACCCATTCACAATGGCTGCTTACTAGCAAATGATTGCTGAAACGGACCCCACCCAGAGAGAGGAAGCTCTAACAGAAACTGGTCAGAATTCGGTGCCAGTACCTGAGACAACCTTGACCGTATGCACAACATGCCTTAGAGGATAGTTGCATATGATTCTCGAGGACATGGGCCGTTACCCAAATGCCTATTTAGAGGAGTTAGAAGCATTCATGACGCTGTGGGATGTGAAGCCCCGAGTTGAGGAAAGTTCGTTGGAGACACTATCGATGGACGAATTGATTACTCAACTTAGGCAAATGTGTGAGGATGCGGAGGATCGTGCTAGTAATGCTCAGGAGGAAGCACGACAGAAGAGGAAGGAGGCACTCAAGGAAGTGGTCCAGTAAATCTACCATACCAACAACTAGTTTTAGTTCTGTCTTTTGAATAACCACTAAACTATGGGTTTGTCACGGCTAGTGAACTCTTGTATTCCCGTACTCTTTGAAATAAACATTGTGTTTGCGAATAATAATAGCATTGACATGCCATTTATAGTAACGTGACTATCTTTACGTATATAACTTTTATACATGTCATAACTGTCATCTTCATTGTCCCTCTTAAAGAAAATGGCACCCAGATGATGCCCAAATGTCAATCGGAACCCTCCAGTCAACCGTTCGACCAATCAAAACAATGTGGATATCAATAGTAGCATTGACACTCAAATGCTCAACCAGCTCATTGCCATAAGAGTTGCTGAAGCACTCGCAGCTGCCGCTGTGACTCATGCTGCAAGCACTCAAGAAGAGAACAACCTAGGATCCAACTCTTCCCAGAACAAAACATGCAACTATAAGGAATTATGTTCAGTTATGCATGAAAACTTTAGTGGTACTAAAGGTGTTGTAGGCTTAACCTGATGGTTTGAGAAATTAGAGTCTCAATTTGGGATTAGCAATGTTGCAGAAGGTGACAGAGTTAAGTTTGCTTCTAGCACCCTATTAGATGGTGCTTTAACTTGGTGGAACGTGTATGTTCATTCCGTTACTCTCGATACCGCTCATGTAACACCTTGGAGTGACTTTAAAGCCATGTTCATTCAAAAGTATTGCCCCATGAATGAAATCAAGAAAATGGAAAATGAATTGTGGAACTTAAAAGTAAAGGGTACAAACCTTACTGCCTACAATCAACGTTTCCAAGAACTCATCCTCTTATGCCCTGAAATGGTACCCAACACCGACCGGTTGTTGGAACGTTACATCGAAGGTCTACCTTTGAACATCAAGGGTAACGTAACCTCGTCCAAACTAGCAGACTTACATGAAGCAATCGAAATGGCTCAAGGTTTGATGTACCAAGTAGTCCAAGAGTTAGGAGAAAACTCGGGTGATAAACGGAAATGGAACGGAAACCACTACACCCACAACCCCAACAACACCAACAACACAAGCAACCTTAACCCGAACAAATGCCCAGAGACAGCAAGGGTGTTTACAGCCGGGCAAGGTTCTTATGCTAGCAAGTTACCTCACTGCGGAAAATGTGGATGACACCACACTGATGCATGCCCTCCTGCTTGTTACAACTGTGGAAAGGTATGACATAAGGCCAAAGACTGTCGAGCTCCACCTCATCCTATAAACCAAAGAGGACCAGGAAGCCAAGGAGGATAGAGAAGTGATGTCACTTGTTTCGGATGTGGCGAAAAAGGACATTACAAAAACAAGTGTCCAAACAATGGGAATCAAGGCGGTGGGAATCAAATTCGAGGCAATCTGCAAAACCCTCAGAACAATCAAAGACAGAATCAAGGGAACCCTAAGGGGAACAACCAAGCATCAACCAGTACTCAAGGAGGACGCAGAGCACCTGGCAGAGTATACAGCCTATGTGCTGAAGCAGCAGTGAAAGACAACAACGTGGTGAATGGTACGTTCCTGATCAATAATGTCTATGCTTTAGTACTATTTGACACTGGTGCAGATAGAAGTTTTATGTCTTATGCTTTCAGTAAATATATAGACATCCCTCCTACAACCCTAGATACTAATTATAATGTGGAGTTAGCCGACGGAAAGTCACTAACCACAAATACTATTTTAAGAGGGTGTACTCTTAACTTGTAAAATCACCTATTCGAAATTGACTTACTCCCTATAGAACTAGGAAGTTTTGACGTCATCGTCGGAATGGATTGGATGGCCGAACAACACGCAGAAGTTATGTGTTATGAGAAGTACATTCGTGTTCCGTACAAAAATGATATGATGATCATACAAGGCGAAAGGAGCAGAATTAAAAGTTAATCGAGATTAGAAGTCATCTCGAGCATCAGGACACAGAAGTACATCGAACAAGGATGTCAAGTGTTCTTGATTCAAATGATGAAGTAAAAGAAAACCGAAATTCCAAAGAGGCGAATTGAAGATGTACCTGTTGTCAGAGACTTTCCAGAAGTATTTCCCAAAGATTTGCTAGGATTACCCCCGACATGCCAAGTAGAATTTCATATCGAGTTAATACCCGAAGCTGCACCTGTTACATGCGCACCATATCGTCTTGCACCTGCAGAGATGAAAGAACTAGCCGAACAACTAAAAGAACTTTCTGACAAATGTTTTATAAGACCAAGTTCCTCTCCGTGGGGAGCACCAATCTTGTTTGTCAAAAAGAAAGATGGATCTTTCCGAATGTGTATCGATTACCGTGAGTTGAACAAACTTATAGTGAAAAATCGTTACCCCTTACCAAGGATCGATGACTTATTCGATCAGTTGCAAGGATCCAGTATCTACTCAAAAATTGACTTAAGGTCAGGTTATCATCAGTTAAGGGTCAGAGAAGAAGATATTCCCAAGAATGCTTTCAGAACACGATACGGACACTATGAGTTCCGAGTTATGCCTTTTGGTTTGACCAATGCACCTGCAGTGTTCATGGATATCATGAACCGTGTCATGAACCGTGTGTGCAAGCCATACTTGGATAAGTTTGTGATTGTGTTCATCGAAGACATTCTCATATACTCCCGCAATGAGAAAGAACACGAAGAACACCTGAAAACTATTCTAGAGTTGCTGAAGAAGGAAGAACTGTATGCCAAGTTTTCTAAATGTAAAATTTGGATCAATATGGTAAAATTCCTTGGTCACGTAATTGATAGCAGTGGTATTTACGTGGACCCGGCTAAGATTGAAGCTGTTAAGAATTAGGCATCTCCAACTACTCCTTCGGAGATTCGACAGTTCTTAGGTCTTGCAGGCTACTATAGGAGATTCATTGAAGGATTCTCCAAGATAGCTAAACCTACGACTGAGCTTACATAGAAGAACCAGAAGTTCGATTAGGGTGAAGAACAGGAAGAAGCTTTTCAACTATTGAAACAGAAACTATGTGTTGCACCTATCTTAGCACTACCGGAAGGCAGTGAAGATTTTTTTGTGTACTATGATGCATCCATAAAAGGGTTAGGTGTGGTACTGATGCAGAGAATGAAGGTTATTGCATATGCTTCTAGACAACTGAAAATTTACGAGAAGAACTACACCACTCATGATCTAGAGTTAGGAGCAGTAGTGTTCGCCTTAAAGATCTGGAGATACTATTTGTATGGCACGAAGTGTGTAGTGTTCACCAACCACAAGAGTCTACAACATATCCTAGACCAAAAAGATCACAACATGAGGCAACGCCGATGGATAGAACTCCTAAGTGATTACGATTGCGAAATTTGTTATCACCTGGGCAAGGCAAATGTCATAGTAGATGCTTTGAGTCAAAAGGAAAGAATCGAACCGTTACGAGTAAGAGCCTTGGTTATGACCCTTGGCTTGGACCTTTCGTCATGAATCCTTGAGGCTTAGAGAGAAGCAGTCAAGATCGAAAACATTAAAGCAGAAGATATCAGTGGCATGCTAAAGAAGTTAGAAGCTCACGCTGATGGAACATTATGCTTGGATAATAGAAGTTGGTTACCATGTTACGGTGACACAAGATCTTTGATTATGCACGAATCGCATAAGTCAAAGTATTCTATTCATCCAGGATCCGACAAAATGTACCATGACTTGAAGATGTTATATTGGTGGCCAAACATGAAGGCTGACATCGCCACATATGTCAGCAAATGCCTGACTTGTGCCAAAGTCAAGGCCGAACATCAAAGGCCCTCTGGTTTATTGGTCCAACCCGATATACCAGAATGGAAATGGGAGAATATAACAATGGATTTCATCACCAAACTACCCAAGACAGCAACAGGATATAATTCGATTTGGGTCATTGTTGATCGTCTTACTAAGTTTGCTCACTTTTTGTCGATGAAGGAGACGAATTCAACAGAAAAATTGACAAGGCTGTACATGAAGGAGATAGTAGCAAGACATGGTATACCGGTGTCAATCATCTCTGATCGTGATAGCCATTTCACATCGAGAGTTTGGCAATCCTTGCATGAGGTATTAGGTATGCAGTTGAACCTGAGTACTGCTTATCACCCTCAGACCGATGGTCAGAGTGAGAGAACCATTCAAACATTAGAAGATATGCTAAGAGCTTGCGTGATTGACTTCGGGAATGGTTGGGATAGACACCTACCTTTGGTGGAAATCTCGTACAATAACAACTATCACACGAGCATTAAAGTTGCACCGTTTGAAGCACTTTACGATAGGAAGTGTCGTTCTCCTGTTTGTTGGACGGAAGTCAGAGAAGCACAACTTACCGGACCAGCAATTATTCACGAGACTACGGAAAAGATTTTCAAGATTAGGGATTGCATGCAAGCGGCACGTGATCAACAAAAGAGCTATGCTGACAAGAGGCGTAGGCCCTTTGAATTTGAAGTCGGATACAAGGTTATGCTCGAGGTCGCACCCTGGAAGGGTGTAATGTGATTTGGGAAACGTGGAAAGTTGAACCCTCGTTATATTGGACCCTTTAAAATCATAGAGAGGATTGGTCCAGTGGCTTACCATTTGGACTTGCCTCAAGAACTTAGTCGAGTACACAACGTGTTTCACATTTACAATCTAAAGAAGTGTTTATCTGATGACACACTCGTCATTCCTTTGGAAGAACTCCAACTCGATGACAAGCTCAACTTCGTTGAAGAACCTAAAGAGATTATGGACCGCGAGGTCAAGCAACTCAAGTGAAGCCATATACCTATCATTAAAGTCCGTTGGATCGCACTCAGAGGCCCAGAGTACACATGGGAACGCGAAGATCAATTCAAGGAGAAATACCCTCACCTATTTACAAACCCGTGATCTACCACAACGTCTTGATTTCGGGACAAAATCGCATAACGTGGGGCGGATGTGACAACCCGCAATAAAATTTAATTCTCGTTTTATTAAGTAAAAAAGTCATGTACTGTAAGTTTGCAAGTTTACCGTTAATTTCAACGAGAAGTTATCTTATGATTGTCAATGCATTATTTTATCATGGAACGTTTAAATTTCACACGAATATCACCATTATTACTCTGTGTCTAAAAAGACGTTTTAGAACGAGTAGCGATAAGAACCAAATTTAGTTCACTTTATGAAACCGTCTACGTACAAACTAATAACCATGACAACTATAAATGGATTCAACAAAGATAAAAATAACTCACATCTATATACAAATGCAAATGACAACTAATATATATATATATATATATAATAAAACACCATCATTACCAAACCTTATACACTACCCTACTACTTCATGAATTTGAATAATTCCATCATGTGTTACGTATTGTCAATCTGATACAATTCAAATGAAAGAATAGTGGAGATGCTCCAACAGTATTATGAAAAGAAATAATGATGCTACAATATTAGAATCATTACCCTGGTGCAACTATTTGTACAGTGTACATTCACGAGAAAAATATCAGTAACTAAGCCAATAAATTTAGTATAAAAAGGGAACCATGCATAGACAAGTAACTCACAACTAAAAACCTGAGAACAATAAGTAAATTGTACGAGTTGAATTCAAGTTTCGTTAAGGGCACAAGCTAGACGAACGTCGGATTTTAAAAGGGTTGAAACAAGAGAAGTTCGAGTTCCTCTCATCACCACCACCTCTTCTCGTCACCTATTGAGCTTGGACCTCGGTGAGTTTTCTTGTTTACCATAACAGTTAACCCATATTGTGACAAAGACTAAGACCACCCCAACCTTGGCAAACTGACCAAAGGCTTCGGCCTTGCTTGGTCTATAAGCTACACGCATAATGCACGCACAACTTGTGCTTACACACGCATGCTAAACCATCGCAACACACTTAAAATATCAATGTGTCACAAAACCTGTAAATGTCATACAGTAATATTCTAGTAAAAACGAAACCAGGAAACCCCCATTAACCTTAAACGCACATGGGACTTACTATTTTTGACTCATTGAGGGTTAGTAAACCATTAAGGTTACACATGAAATAATAAGGAAAACCCCCATATAGTAGCTGTGATGTGCAACGGGGCATATCCATGAGACTGAAACAAACCCTGGCCGAGCTTTATTCACGGTGGGTACGTCTCTGACGTTGTAAGAACGAACACGCGGTGCGTGTCGTTTCGAACCAAAACCCTCACTCATAACGCATGCTAGCAAGCGACTAGTAGCGAGTAAATAACCACTGTGGGGCTGCGTTTCTGCTGAAATGAGAGGTCCCTGACATCTCGAAGCATAACCCTCAACTTAATCACCTAAGTCACACTCATGTTCAAATACTTTATAAAAAAAAACCTGCAAGTGTTGTGTCTGCTTGTTTAAGCAAGAATAAAGAAGGAGACAGTGAGTATTACACTCACTATCATGCGTCTAATGGGTAACTAAAGGGAAACAAGAAAAGGTGTAACCCGTGTACTCCATATACCCATATAAACATGTGATAATATATATAAGAAATCTAGAAGAAAACCTATATATATATATATATGATGCGTGAGTGGAAGCAAATGACACCACAAAAGTGGTTGTCAAACCTCCTGTTGTGTGCGACAGAAAACAAAGAAAAAGAAAATAAAACGCAGCAGCTGCTGTTGATCTTACTCCACACACCGATTATCCTAGTACCTAGAAATGAGTCTTCTCATGCTAGCTATATAGATGGAAACCTGCGAAATAAATTGGAAAACTAACATATATGCATATGGGTTGCTGAGTGATTAATGAAAACGAAAATAGTGAGTTACCAACTCACTGTTATTGCGTAGAAAAAGAAGAAAGAAATATAGGAAAGAAGTGGAACTAGTGACTTGTTATACATGCATGTGTTATCATATAGAAAGCCAGGATAAAATGTCTAAATGTATATATACATGCGTGTTACTACTGAAGAAATGAAACCAAAAATAGTGAGCAACAAAGCTCACTGTTGTGCGTCAGACTTATAGCAAAAAGAAGCAAAGAAAAGTGGAGGGACATGTGTAGCAGGTATATATATATATATGTTTACATGTGAAGAGTTGGTAAAATATGCAAGAGTGTATTATTTTTGACAAGTTGACTTAGAAATGGTTCACACCATGCTCAATTATAAGTATTGTCATAGATATATATATTACATACATAATTATCAAACTCTCAGTTCGAGCCCCAAATGGGTTGACAACTTAATAACGAGTACATTTATTTTAATATGTATATTTATGTTAACGAAAATAAGTTAGAAAATATATTTTATGTTTAGAGGATTATTAACAATAGAGCCGAACTTTTAAAAAGGTAAACGAGTTTATCCCGGCTCATTAACTTTAGTTAACACAAAAAAAAATTAAAACTTAATTGAATTAAAATATGAATTTAAAAGCCATACGATTTAAAAACCATGAAACGTAAGGATATTAAATATAAGTAAATAAATTGTAGCAAATTAATTAACGATGGCGATATAAATAAACAAACGCGATGAGGAGATATATGCACTTAATATCATACAAATGTTGTTACGCTTCTTAGATATTAAAATCACACGAACACGTAAATATAAGTGCGTCACATAATAATGTTAACAATCTGTTGTAAAGTCGTCACAAGAGTCACGGTATAATCGACACTTTAGAAAATGTAAGACGTTAACTCATAGCGACCATACTTTTTGACCATTGCCAGAATTTCATTACATAATGTTCAGTAATGTAGACCTGAAACCTGTGTCATAATTAGCGTAGGTGTTTCTACAATGCGTTACTTTGTCGTGCAATTGAAACGCATCATCAGTTTTTTAAGGGCGATAACTGTCAAGGCTACAAGGTGAGTTTTCATAGCCCCTACTCTACTGTTTTAAATCATCTTTTGGGGTGAGAACATTGCTTATTTCAAACATGTGAATACAAGTACAATTACTCATTACTGATTGGTCTAAGTCCCGATTTAACCCAAGTTGCTATTTGCCCGAATTATCATGAACCGTCAATCTTTGTGAGCGCGAATGTTATGGATAGATCTATTGGGATTGACAGTCCCTGTTTGTCTTGGACTGACATTAGTCAAGCAAACACAGTTTCATTTGAGTCAGATTACGGGTGTCCCGGGTTAGACACATGCAAGGGCATTCATTTATTATTGGTATATGTTAACGCTTCGGTGTCATGAGCTTAGACAATAGTAATGCAATTTATATGACTTTGTATCTGTTATATTGTCATATGCGGGTGAAATCTTGTGATTCATAAACACTACATTTTCTGCTTAAACAAACCTATGAACTCACCAACTTTATGTTGATACTTTAGCAATGTTTTCTCAGGTGTTAAGAACGAAGATGCTAATTGAAGTCTCATGCATTGCTGTCATTTTTTGAAGATCACTTGTCCTATTTAAAACAATGTTGTATTGTCTATTTTATGCTTTCGTTGAATGTTAAACAACTTATTATTTCCTAATTCAAGTGATCAATTTTCTTAAAACGTCTCATATAGATGTCGTTCTGCTATTTCTTAGAAGCATGATATTCATGAAGTCACGCTCCCTCGGTTGCCATTATACTCTGATATTTTGGGGGTGTGACAGAGTTTGTTAAACCTAAAGGAAAAACTGCTAGGAAAACTGCTAAACAGGTTGAACAACTTAGGCAAAACACTCATACTCCTAGAGGTAATCAAAGAAACTGGAATAATATGATGTCTCAAAGATTAGGAAGTAACTTTGAGATGTTTAACAAAGCTTGTTTTGTATGTAGAAGTTTTGATCACTTGCAGGTAGATTGTAAAAAGGTAAATCAAAAACAGTTTCAAAATATAAAACCTGTTTATAACAATGCTAAAAGGGTGAATCATTAGAATTTTGTCAAAAAGACTCACCCCTACCCTAAAAAGAACATGGTTCCAAGAGCAGTACTAATGAAGTCTGGCTTAGTGTCAATTAATACTGCTAGACAAAATATTTCAAAAATAGCAGTATCAGTTAATACTGCTAGACAAGTTAATACTGCTCACATAAAAACAACAGTGAATGCTGCTAGATCAATGTCACATCTTTCTAAAACAGCACATTCAACTGTTAAGAGACCTATTCATAAGAATACAACATTTAAATTAGTAATTTTAATTAGAGGGTTAATACTGTTAGGGATAAAAATATTAATGCTGCTAAGCCAAAAGCAGTCGTTAATACTGCTAGGTCAAAAGCAGTAGTTAATGCTGTTCAGGGTAACAATGTTAATGCTATTAAGGCCTCAGCTTGTTGGGTTTGGAAACCAAAGACTAAAGTTTTAGACCATGTTTCTAAACACAACAGTGCATCAATCACCCTAAAGAAGTTTGATTATATTGATGTACAAGGCAGATCCAAGTCAGTGATGGCTTAGGTCCCCAATAGAGACTGATTTTCTTACCTTATGTGCAAGGAAATCCACAACAAGATTTGCAGGAAAAACGAGTAATTGACAGTGGATGCTCAAGGCACATGACAGGAAACATGTCCTATCTTACCGACTTTGAAGAAATTGATGGAGGATATGTTGCCTTTGGAGGTAACCCCAAAGGAGGGAAAATCACAGGCAGAGGTACAATCAAAACTAGTAATTTAGATTTTGAGAATGTGTATTTTGTAAGAGAGTTAAAGTTTAACCTCTTTAGTGTCTCACAAATGTGTGACAAAAAGAATATTGTTCTCTTTAATGACACTGAATGTATTGTTTTATCACCAAACTTAAAGTTAACTGATGAAAGTCATGTTTTACTTAAAGTTCCAAGAAAGAACAATATGTATAGTGTTGATTTAAAGAATATTGTTCCTAAAGAAGGTCTAACTTGTCTCTTTGCAAAAGTCACATCTGATGAATCTAAACTTTGGCATAAGAGGCTTGGACACATAAATTTCAAAACTATGAATAAACTGGTTAAGGGAAATCTTGTAAGAGGTTTACCTTCAAAACTTTTTGAAACTAATCAAACCTGTGTTGCTTGTCAAAAGGGAACGCAACATAGAGCTTCTTGTAAGTCCAAAACAGTAAGTTCAATCAGCCAACCTTTACATTTGCTGCACATGGATTTGTTTGGACCAACATTTGTAAAAAGCTTAATGAAAAAGATGTATTGCCTAGTTGTCACAGATGATTACTGTAGGTTTAGTTGGGTTTTCTTTCTAGCTACTAAGGTTGAGACTAGTGGCATCTTAAGTCCTTTATAACTAGAGTAGAAAATCTAATAGATCAAAGAGTTAAGGTAATTAGGTGTGACAATAGAACTGAGTTCAAGAATAAGGAGATGAATCAGTTTTGTAAGACAAAAGGTATTAAGAGAGAATTTAGTGTAACTAGAACTCCTTAACAAAATGGAGTAGCTGAGAGGAAAAATAGAACACTAATAAGGTCTGCCTAGGAACCAATGCTAGCTGTATTCTAAGCTACTACCATTTTAGCTTGAAGCAGTTAATATGCTTGCTATCGTGAGCAAAATAGGGTATTAGTAACTAAGCCTCATAACAAGACCCCTTATGAACTTTTTCTTGGTAGAAAACTAGCTTTAGGCTTTATGAGACCATTTGGGTGTCCTGTTACAATTCTTAATACCATAGATCACTTAGGCAAGTTTGATGGTAAGGCTGATGAAGGATTCTTTGTTGGGTACTCAATCAATAGTAAAGCATTTAGAGTATTCAACAGTAGAACTAGGATAGTTGAAGAGAACATGCATGTCCAGTTTAGTGAGAATACACCTAATATTGCAGGAAGTAGACCAAATTAGCTTTTTGATATTGATGCACTAACAAAGTCAATGAATTATAAGCCAGTTGTTGCAGGAAATTAGTCTAATGGTAATGCAGGTACAAAAGCATGTGATGATGCAGGTAAAGCTAGAATGGAGACAGTACCTGGCAAAGATTACATTCTGCTACCATTATGGACTGCTGATCCACCATTCTCTCAAAGTTCAAAGAGTTCTCAAGATGATGGATCCAAACCTTCAAGTGATGATGAGAAGAAGGTTGATGAAGATCCAAGAAAAGATAGTGAAAGTATTGATCAAGAGAAGGATGATAATGTTAACAGCACTAACAATGTTAATGCTGCTAGCACAAATGAAGTTAATGTTGTTGGTGGAAAAACAAGCATTGAACTTCCAGATGATCCAAATATGCCTGCTTTGGAAGATTATAGCATATTTGACCTCTCAAGTGATGATCAAGATAATGGTGCAGAGGCTGACATGAATAATTTGGATACAACAATCCAAGTCAGTCCTATTCCAACTACAAGAATACACAAAGATCATCCAGTTGAACAAATTATTGGAGACTTGAATTCAGCACCTCAAACAAGAAGAATGACAAAGAATTTGGAAGAACATGGTTTGTTTAGTTCAGTTCAGCAAAGAACAAACCATAAAGACTTTCAAAATTGCATGTTTGCTTGCTTTTTATCACAAGAAGAACCCAAAAAGGTAATTCATGCATTGAAAGATCCAAGCTGGATAGAGGCTATGCAGGAAGAGCTTCTACAATTCAAGTTACAAGAAGTTTAGACTTTAGTGGAGTTACCTAATGGAAAATGGGCTATAGGTACTAAATGGGTCTTTAGGAATAAAAAGGATGAAAGAGGAATTGTGATTAAAAATAAAGCAAGACTAGTTGCTCAAGGGTACACACAAGAAGAAGGGATTGACTATGATGAGGTCTTTGCCCCTGTTGCTAAAATTAAACCAATTAGGATATTCTTAGCATATGCCTCATTTAAAGACTTTATGGTATACTAGATGGATGTCAAGAGTGCTTTTCTGATAGAGTATACAAAGTAGAAAAGGCACTGTATGGGCTACATCAAGCTCCCAAAGCTTGGTATGAAACCTTATTAACTTATTTGTTGGACAATGGGTTTCAGAGACGAAAGATAGACAAGACTTTGTTTATCAAAAGGGACAAAGGTGATATTCTGTTAGTTCAAGTGTATGTAGATGATATCATTTTTGGCTCTACAAAGAAGTCATTATCCAATGCATTTGAAAAGTTAATGCATGAGAAATTTCAGATAAGTTCTATGGGTGAACTCACATTCTTCTTAGGACTCCAAGTGAAGCAGAAGAATGATGGCATATTTATTAGTCAAGATAAATATGTTGCTGAAATTCTAAAGAAGTTTGAGTTTACAGAAGTCAAGACTGTAAGCACACCAATGGAAACTCAAAAGCCTTTGCTCAAGGATTAAGATGGTAAAGAAGTGGATGTTCATTTATATAGGTCAATGATTGGTTCATTGATGTATCTTAAATCTTCAAGACCTGATATTATGTTTGCAGTGTGTGCATGTGCAAGATACCAAGTCAATCCAAAAGTGTTACATCTTCATGATGTGAAAAGGATTTTTAGGTACTTAAAAGGTCAACCTAAATTGGGCCTTTGGTATCCAAAAGATTCTCCTTTTGATTTGGTAGCATACACTAATAGTTATTATGCTAGAGCAAGCATGGATATGAAATCTACAATAAGAGGTTGTCAATTCCTTGGATATAGATTAATATCATGGCAGTGCAAGAAACAGACTATGGTTGCAAATTCCGCAACAGAAGCTGAATATGTGGCTGCTTCAAGTTGCTGTGGACAAGTTCTTTAGATCCAGAATTAACTACTTGATTATGGGTACAATTTTATGCATACCAAGATCTTTATTGACAATAACAGTACTATTTAAATAATTAAAAATCCTATTTTTCATTAAAAAACAAAGCATATAGAGATTAGACACCATTTTATTAGAGATTGCACTGATAAGAAATTGATTCAAATGGTCAAAATCCATACTGACAAGAATGTTGCAGATTTGCTTACAAAAGCTTTTAATGTAAGTAGATTTCAATATTTGATTGCTAATATTGGAATGCTAAATCCTTAAAAGTATTTTATCTCTTTATATTTTTGTAGAGTTTAGTATGAATTAGTACTATTATTCATGTCATTAAAAGTTTCTGCTGTTAAGTATATTGTTAGTGCAAATATTACGATATTTAATCTATACGATCTCTTTATGTTTTGGTGATAACAAACATGTAACCTGTAATACATAACGTAAAGTACGCAAGTTACTCGTAATTACAAATCATCATTGCATACATATCAACAACACTCTATGTCTCAAGTCTGCATCAATACCGACATTTGTTTGCACCCGATGTAAATCACATAAGGTATGTACAAAGAAATTAAACTTGTAGGATGATCAAAGAAAAATATTTTTTGCTTAACCATTACATTTCTACAAAAGTATTTTTCAAAAATAAACAAACACAAAATACTTTTTAATAAAAGAAATGATTTATTTAAATATAAAATTTGAAATCTGGTTTTCCTCCCAAAATGGAAGCTTACATACCAGATACAACCTTCCTCACAAAAAGGACAAAAAAGGGAGCGGAGTCTAGGCGGCGGCCCCTTATAGGCCTGGCGGCCCCCTTATATATAAGGGACCGCCGGGACCGCCATTGCCAGACTGTCAGCTTTCAGCTCTTATAAAAAGTGGGTCATCTCCAACTGATTTTACAACCCTTTTGCACGATTTTCTTTTAGTTTTTTCTCTCTCTAGATCTCACTAAACCTTTGATCATTTAACTTGTTTAGTCTTGTTTAAATGTGATTCAATCTTCTATCATTTCCTTCCTCCCTCAAGTGTAAGAGAAGAACTTCGATCATCTTCAAGATCCGAGGTTATGTAGTCTAGTTAGTCAAGTTGTAACATTTGTTACATATAGATTGAGTCCATGTCTTCTAATCTTTAGTGGTGTGTAGATCCAAATGATGTATATATTTGGAGGGGTTGATTGTAGGTTGGTTAGTATTTTAGGCCTTAAAATATATTGGTGAAGTGGTAGATTGGTTCTAGCTAAGATTAGGACTCGACATCTAGCTTAGTGTCGGAAAATAATGTAAGCGACGCGGTTTATGTGTTTAGGCTATAAAACACAAGGTTTGTTATGTTGGGCTATAAAACATAACGGGTTTGGTTGTACCCGAAGAAGAACTCGACATCTAGCTTAGTGTCGGAAAATAATGTAAGCATTGGTATAAGGTTTTCTCCACCAAAAGGGAGCTTGTTGATTAGTGAAGTAACTCTTGAGTTGGATACTCGACGAATGGAGTAGGGAAAAGAGGAGCTTCGTGACCGAACCACTATAAATCATCATGTCGGTTTGGATTTCCTTTTACCTTTTTCTTTACTTATGTCTTTACATTTATCGCTTTACTTTTACACTTGCATTGTGCTTATGATTGTGTGAATTATTGTGTTAGTCATGGTTGTGTAGCTCTTTGTAGTAAACATTATGAGTGTGGATATATTATTAGAATATGCGCTAGTTATTGTAAATAAATTATCGACACTTCTCATATTGCTTCAAACTTGATTGGTGATTTGATACAAATAATCTAGTGCGAAAACCTCTTCTCGAGGCGGTCCCTTTAAATAGGGCGGCCCCCTGATGTACTGGGCGGCCCCCATATATTTATGGGACCGCCGACAGAAAGATGATATAATAATTGATACAAAAGATTTAAAGTTTTTAAAAGAAAATGTATTCACCCTCCCTCTACGGTTTCCACAAATGGTTTTTAAAATGGAGTATGATCCATGTATCAAATTACCCATGAAGGGGGATTAAATATGAAAAGTTTTTTGTTGTTTGATTCGTACTAGTTTTGTTATTAAATATACTTCGTATAATAGCTTGAAAGAAAATTTTCTCAAAAAAAAACTTGGAAGTGTCAACTTATATTTGTCTAAGTCATAAGAGTAAAAATGATGTTTAAAACACGTGTTTTATGTGTTGGAACAACTCCCTGAAGTCCTGCGTCACTACATTAAGTTACCAAATGATTTTATACGAAAAACGTATTTTTGGGTCACTGGTGGCGATCCCATAAATGTCTGGGCGGCCCCCTAATATATCTGGGGGCCATCACCTTTATGGGGGCCGCCTGTCTGTTTCAGCAGAATTTGGTAAACTTAGAAAAATCATATAAAATTAACCGTAAGTTCGTAGAAGTCGTGCCACCCGCCATTTCGAAGATAAATGAGTCTACTTTCGTTTAAAAATACTTTCAAGTCTTCATTCTAAACTTAAATAAGTCAGAAATACAAAATACTACATAGCGGTCAAAACTTTGAGTTCTGTTTTTAACGTAA
>BQNB010030798.1:0-50627 GCA_026074375.1 Tanacetum coccineum
ACTCGGCCCACCCAAAGTCTAAACTAAACTCTTAACCCTAACCCTATTTCTTTTCTCACTTATGCAGCCACCACTTAGATATCATTTTTCTCTTCAAACAAAAAACACACACCCCTTCCTTTTCTATAAATTTCAGATGACAAACACAAATAAAAAACTAACCCGCTTTGTTTTGTTTCTTGATAACATATCGTATAAAAAACACGACAACAACCCACTCGATAAAACTAGACTATGAGACGTCCGTCCAGGTAACAACTCGTGTGCAACAACTCACTCACTAGATTCAGCTTGAGTTTTGGTTATTTTTGTTTATTTAAAGTTTTCTCAAGTGTTTTTGTGTGCTTATTCTTCTTTTTAATTGTAGATCTTGTAATATTTGTTCATTAGGCGACTCGAAACAGTCCCCTAGGGAAGCACATATACAAGTAAACGGTTGTAGAACAAGATGGAAGATGAGAAATATAAGGCAAATAAAATAATTATAGTTGTTTTTGTAGATTTTGTATATATGTTGTTTTTGCCTAGATCTATAATGTTGTAAACAATTTATGTGTTTTGTTGAATATTAATTTTGTATTTATTAAATATTTTCATATTCGATTGGTTTTTGTATTTTTGTTGTTTGGTTGTTTTGGGTCATTTGCTGGGATAATTTGTGTTTAATATATTTGCAAAAAGTAAAAAAATATCAATAAATTGTATATAAAACCAAATATCATATAAAATATAAAAAATTTATTGAATTTTATAAAATTCTGATCTGTTTCACATGAAGTTTTTCACAAGAAATGAGTGGGAAAATCTGTGGGAAACAATAAATTGGTGTGAAAAGATTTGTGGGAAACAATAAATTGGTGTGAAATCTTATGAGAAATTTTTGTCAAAAATCCGTGGTAAATCTGTTGAAAATTATCAGTAGGAAATTGGTGGTAAATAAACCTACAGATTACACACAAAAACATCCGTGGGAAATAGTCAACGTTCGGTGGGAAAATCAGTGGGAAAATATTTACCCACGAGGGTTTTTGCATCGTAATAATTCCGTGGGAAATCCGTGGAAAAAGGCCTTTACCCACGGGATTTCTCACTGATTTTACCGTGGGAAAAACAAATTTGTGTAGTAGTGTAAAATGTAACTTGTCCCGGAACAAAATTACAAGGGCTAATTATGTCTTTTTCTAATTCTGTTTTCAGTTATATTTGAGTTTTGGAGCTCTTTGGATGAAGCTGGATTGTTGAGGGGCTAAAGCTGGATTCTTGGAAAGATGAAGCCTATAAAAGCTAGAGTGCAGCCTTCAATACATCACTTTTCCAATTCTCAATTTATTATCAAAACCCTAATTCTCTCTAGACTGTTGTTTTGATCATCTTGATCTTTGATCGTTTGATTCTTGTGTTGTAAGACTATTATCAAGTTAGATAATAGAGTTGTACTAGATTAGTTGTGACAACTTATAGTTTGATTGAGATCAAATTTCAATTTGTTGTTTGATCTTCTTGAAATGAGATTCAAGGGGCTCTTATCAGTTTTAATAAGAATTTTTACATGGTATCAAAGCCAGGTTGGCTTTGAGATCGGTTATTTTTTATATAAAAAATTAGGGTTTCATAAAATTTGGGGGTTTTCAAAATTAATCAATTATTTTTCAATTAAAAGAGTTTATATTTTAGATCTGTGGTTTAATCTTTCGGATCTATCAAAAATTTGTAAAACCCTAATTTTTTTAGAAGTTAGGGTTTTGTGGATCTTGGTGATTGGGTGTGGGTTGTTGTTGATTAATATGCTAGCCCTCTTGACCAAGTGAATTAAGAGGATAGTTGGGTTGGTATTGATTTTCGCTGCATATCATTTAAAGCTCTGTAACACCTTTTTTCTTTCTCTCTTTAGTGTTAATTGAGTCCGTCTTCCCTTGATCTGCCACCTTGAGTGGTGTGAAAACCTGAGAACTATTATTCTTTCTTTTTCTTGTTTGTTGTTCCTTTTGTTTCTGTTTTATTATTGCAATGTCTTTACATGGTTATCCTGATGGGGAGTATGAATATGATGATGAGAATGATGCCACCCTTATTAGCAAATTGGATTTAAGTCATCCTTTGCACCTTCATCCTAATGATTCTTCTACTTTAACAATTGTTTCTATAAAACTAAAAGGAACTGAAAATTATAATGTTTGGTCATGTGTTATGCTTTTGGCTCTTGAGGGTAGAAACAAAACTGGGTTTATTGATAAAACTTGTAGAAGATCTAATACTGATGAGGTGTTAGGGAGACAATGGGACATGGTGAATGATGTGGTTTTGGGTTGGATCTTGAATTCTATTTCAGAAGAACTATTTGTGGGTCAAATTTTTTCAAAGAGGGCTTTTGAAGTATGGGATAAATTAAAAGAAACCTTTAATAGAGTGGATGGTTCTGTGACATTTAACATGCATCATAAAATTAATTCTTTGACTCAAAAGGGTTCTCCTATTGCTGAGTACTTTGTGGAAACAATTTGATGCTCTTGTTTAACTTCCTATATGTACTTGTCATGCTGCAGATGATTTTAAGAAGCATAATCAACTTATGAAACTAATGCAATTCTTAATGGGCCTAGATGACACTTATATGCAATTAAGAAGTAATATCTTGTCTAGAGACCCTTTACCTGATGCTAAAGGTGCTTATGTTCTTATATCTAGTGAAGAGTCTCATAGGTCTGTTGTCACTGGTTCAGGAGCTAGGCCTTCCCAAATGGCTTAGTCTTCTGTGTTTAACTCAAGTGTGAATAATAGGAGTGGTGTTCAAAGGTCTCAAACCTTTGGTAACACTACTAGACCCAATGATAATACTATCAGGCCTAATAACAATGGAAATAGAAGGACTGTTGGTGGTCCTTCTTTAGTTTATGAGCATTGTGGGTTTAATGGTCATACTGTGGACAGATGTTTCAAATTGATTGGCTACCCTAGTGATTTTGGAAAAAAGGAATATTTCTTCTAATACTAATCAAAACAATCAAAATTTTAGAAGATTTATAAGTAACAATAATTATGCCGGTTCTAGTTCCACCTTTTCTGATGAACTGATTTCTAAACTTCTTTCTTTAATAAAATAAAATTCTTTAAATGATAAAGGCAAAGGAGTTCAAGCAAATATGACAGGTATAGTTTTTAATAACAACAGGTTTTTTGACAAAAATATTAATAAGTTTTTTAATTCAAACATTGATACGAAGCTTGGTCATGAGCAGACTGGTATTATTTTTAACTCAGGATCTAACCAACATTTGACATACACTGATAAAGATTTAGTTAATGTAATTGATATTTTCTATCTTAGGATCAAAGTTTCTCATCCTAATGGGACATAAGCTTTTATTACTAAGGTAGGCAATCTCTGCTTAACTAAATTTTTAACTCTGTATGATGTGTTGGTTGTCCCTTAGAGTGTCATGTTACGACCCATATGAATTAGCCATAATCACCGGTCATGCATGGGTTCCATTACAATATAAGCCACTTTAACCCAATGCACATGACCCTATTGTTAATTACCCACTGTCACCAGTCATGGATGCGTCATAACATGACACTCTAAGCAACTGCAACCCAATGTATATGACCCATATGATGTCAAATACCCATTAATGAATGTGACTAGTGATATCCTAATGCACATGACCCATGATCCATGTTAATTACCAATTGTCATCAGTCATGATGTGTCGTAACATGACACTCTAAGCCACTATAACCCCATGCATATGACCCATATGATATCAAATACCTATTAATAAATGTGACCAGTGATATCCTAATGCACATGACCCATGATCGACGACCCATATGAATTAGCCATAATCACCGGTCGTGCATGGGTTCCATTACAATATAAGCCACTACAACCCAATGCACATGACCCATAACCCATGTTAATTACCAATTGTCACCAGTCATGGATGTGTCGTAACATGACACTCTAAGCGCAACTACAACCCAATGCATATGACCCATATGATGTCAAATACCCATTAATGAATCTAACCAATGATATCCTAATGCACATGACCCATGATCGACCCATATGAATAATTAGCCATAATCACCGGTCGTGCATGGGTTCCATTACAATATAAGCCACTACAACCCAACGCACATGACCCATATGATGTCAAATACCCATTAATGAATGTGACTAGTGATATCCTAATGACCTATGACCCATATGAATTAGCCATAATCACCGGTCATGCATGGGTTCCATTACAATATAAGCCACTACAACCCCATGCATATGACCATTATGATGTCAAATACCCATTAATGAATGTGACCAGTGATATCCTAATACACATGACTCATGATCGATGACCCATATGAATTAGCCATAATCACCGGTCGTGCATGGGTTCCATTACAATATAAGCCACTACAACCCAATGCACATAACTCATAACCCATGTTAATTACCAATTGTCACCAGTGATGGATGTGTCGTAACATGACACTTTAAGCGCAACTACAACCCAATGCATATGACCTATATGATGTCAAATACCTATTAATGAATGTGACTAGTGATATCCGAATGCACATGACCCATGATCACCGGTCATGCATGGGTTTCATTACAATATAAGCCACTACAACCCAACGCACATGACCCATGACCCATGTTAATTACCAATTGCCACCAGTCATGGATGTGTCGTAACATGACACTCTAAGCGCAAGTACAACCCAATGCATATGACCCTATTGATGTCAAATACCCATTAATAAATATGACTAGTGATATTCTAATGACCCATGACCCATATGCATTAGCCAAAATCACCGATCATGCATGGGTTCCATTACAATATAAGCCACTACAACCCTATGCATATGACCCATATGATGTCAAATACCCATTAATGAATGTGACCAGTGATATCCTAATGCACATGACCCATAATCGACCCTTATGAATAATTAGCCATAATCACCAATCGTGCATGGGTTCCATTATAATATAAGCCACTACAACCCAATGCACATGGCCCATGGCCTATGTTAATTACCAATTGTCACCAGTCATGGATGTGTCGTAACATGACATTCTAAGCGCAACTACAACCCAATGCATATGACCCTATTGATGTCAAATACCCATTAATGAATGTGATTAGTGATATCTTAATGCACATGACCCATAACCCATATGAATTAGCCATAATCACCGGTCATGCATGGGTTCCATTATAATATAAGCCACTACAACCATGTTAATTAGCCATTGTCACCAGTCATGAATGTGTCATAATAGGGAGGTCGATCGACACTTACAAATTAATCCTGCTTAAAACGATTACAAGCAACAGGCAGGTCGATCGCCCGACTATCAATTCGTGATTTTTTCAACCTTTGCTACTATTACGTTAAATTTTGTGGTAAACAATTAAAAAAACTTTTACTCACAACTATTATCGTGGCTAAAAGTATTTTCCCGATTAATATCGCCTAGAATGATTACAAAAGATACCGAGAGGTCGACCGCCCATCTATCGATTCACGATTTTTGCAACCTTTTCTATATTATCGTGGCTAAAGGTATTTTCCCTCCGATATTTTCGTGAAATATTTCATAAAATTCGTGATAATGTATTCCCCCAAAATTTTATGAATCATATTCCCCTAGAAACAACTCCTCCTGTCACCCGCCATAACTCCCTCTCATCTCACCACAAATCTGGTCACCACCACAGCTCTCATCACGTCACTCTCTTGTCGATCATTGTCACTCTCCCGTCATAGACCCACCACTCCCGTCACCACTAGTAAGTATTATGTTCCTTTTGTACACATCATTCTAAAAAACCGTGTTTAAGCTAAGATACGAGAGGCAGAGGTGGTAAGATTCAAAAGCAGAAAAGAAACACAATAGAAGAAGAGGGCAGTTCAAGCCAAGTAAACGGACAAAACGGTGTGTATTGGAAGAAATTTAACATTTGGTATCGAAAACTTAAGTATTGGAGGCATAATCCTGTTCTACATTGTATTGATTTTATGTCACACCCCCAGACGGGGCCTGGACGGAACACGTGTCCGGAGGCGTGACTTTATTGAGCATCTCAAGTATAAAGCATAAAGAACGACCTCTAAGGGTACGTTTCGAAAAATAAACTGTTCTTATATTGTGAGTTTATATTGGTTTCTGTTCACCGGACCTTTAAACTAACGATGAGGTGACCTGCAGGGACACATTTATAAACATGGACAAGTCTTGGATTGAAACTAATAGGATAAGCAAATCTTATATTGATGGAGTAGCAGCGTTTACTGATTATGCAGTACACAACTTGCAGAAGATGGGGAATATCGACCCACGAGTTAATAAAAAACATTATTTACATTCATGTCCGTGTACCAAATGTTTAAACCACTAGCGCAATAAAAGTGGAGGAAGTTGCTAGGGAGTCCCATTTATACAGACATGGGATTGATCTAGCTACACAAAGTTGGACTAACATGAGAAATGAGGATGAGCCATCAATAAGTGGCCCCAAACTGTTAATGCTACAACAGAGTATGTTGACGACATGGATTTGCTTATATTCAAATGATGGCCCAGCAACAGTAGAATTGGTTATGTACAAAGATAATTTTTGCTGTGGATGACTTGTAAGTTTTAAGAACTATTATTAGACGCAGAGAAGCCTCTTTACGTAAGGATGTTAGACTTCACAAAGTTGTCCGCAATAGTTAAATACTCAACTTGAAGGGTAAATACGGAGCTTTGATAAGTTCTTTACTGAATTACAGGCTGATAAAAAAGATGCTACCTTGCTGGTAACGAAATGTGGAAAACGACTAATCAAGCCTAAAAGGTTATGAGATTGATGGGATCCGGATACAAAAAGATCATGTATGTATCAAACTGCCTTCTTTCTAGAAGATGACGAGGATCTGACTGCGTGTCCAACTTGTGGGGAATCAAGTGGAAGGTGATAATAATACACAGAAAAAGTGTACCGAAAACATATCAGCAAAGGTAATGTATTGGTACGTTCTAATCATACCAAGACTGCAACGACTATTTAAGATTGAATGTATTTCAGAGATTTAATGATGGCTATTCGACACGGAGGTAACAGATGGTGTGTTTCGTCACCCCTGCAGTTCACAGCATTGCGTACCATAGATGAGAAATTCCTCGAAATCGCTGAAGTATTACCATGAGAAAAAAATCTTCGGCTAGGAAATATCGGCTGATGGGGTTGACGTCAACACGGGAAACATGCATCATAGTGTATGGCCAGTTTTAACTGTCATATACAACCTTCCTCCATGGTTGTGTATGAAAAGAAAGTTTATCCACCTTTCGGTATTAATCGGGATACCTGGGAAATGATATCAATGTTTTTTAAAAAACAAAAACCGTTGGTTGACTGATCTACAACTTATATCGAGACATGGGTTGATAGTATTATGGCTTCACAAAAGATAAACTTTAATCTACGTGCCGTAGTGTTTTTTATGAAATAAATGATTACCCTGCAATGGTACATTATGTGGTCCATGTCCGTTACAAGTGGGATTCAAATGTTGTGTAGTATGTGGGAAAGATACAAACTGTGTTAGACTTTCTGCCTCATCAAGCAAAAGTTATGTTGGTCACAGACGATATCTACCATATAACCATCCGTTCAGAAAGCAAAAGAAGGCATTTTATGGACAACAGAATTTCTCGGTTCAATTCAATGAACGGGGACAAATTATACAACGAGATGTATAACATATTGAAAATAAGTGGGGAAAAGGAAAATGAAACAAACAATTAATGCATCAGAAAAAACCAAGAAGATACAAGAGGCAGATTGGTTGTAAGATTCAAAAGCAGGAAAAGAAAACAACAGAATGAAGTGGGTAGTTTCAAGCCAAGTAAACGGATTATTACACGGTGTGTATTGGGAAGAATATTCAACGTTTGTATCGAAACTTAAGTATTGGAGGCATAATCATGTCCACCATTGTATTGATTTTCTGCATGTAGAAACAGAATGTTGCTGGGAGTATAGTAGGAATCTGCTCATGTTCCGAAAAGAGACAGATGGATGAATGCTCGATTGGATCTGGCTGAGTTGGGGGTCAAACCAGAGTTGTTTGCTATGCAAGAAGAAGACAAAACAACACTACCTCCAGCAGGTTACACATTAACAAAGCTGGGAAATAGACCTCTTTTGTGAAACCAATTACACAACATAAGGTACAAAAGGCTATTGTTCAAATTTGCTGTTTGGTCAACCCTAAAGGATAGGAAGTCATTGGCCTTAAATCGCGTATGACTTATCACATGCTAAGAACGAGTTTTTGCCCATTGCAATATGTTCAATCATGCACCCACCCACACGATATGCTATTATCAGGTTTTGCTTTTTCTTTAAATCGATACGTAGCAAAGAAATCATATTGCAAGAACTAGATAATATGCAAGCAGAACTGGTAGTGATATTGTGCCTACTCGAGAAGTTCTTTCCTCCGTTATTTTTTGATATTATGATACATTTGACTGTGCACCTAACTAGAGAGGTAAAATTATGTGGTCCCATATGCTTTTGGTGGATGTATCCCTACGAAAGATGTATATGTAAGGTTATTAAAGGACACGTGCGAAACAGAAATAAACCAGAGGGATGTATTGCTAAGGAGACTATTGCGGAGGAAACAATAGAGTTTTTTAGCGAATATCATAAATCCATGGAAACTATTGGTATCCCACCTGATAAACATGAAACTTATGAAAATGAGGAAGGAAAGCCATTGTTGGCTGGCAAATCAAGTGAAGTTTCTGCGGAACTCTTTCAGAAAGCACATTTGTATGTAATACGGAATACAGATGAAATTGTACCGTATATCGAGTAAGTATTACTAACACATGTCTATTTCGTTACTTAAAATGTTCTATCAAATATAATAATCGAAGACATTGTTTCAGGCGACACAAGCAAGTTTTGAAAACAGAATATGATAAGTGCTTAATTGTATATATAAATTACCCGGGATTTTGCCAAATAAAAGCCAGAAAATGCCAAAAGAATAGAAAAATGTGTGCTTTTGTGTCTATTGTGCAGGAAAGGATAAAAAGGACAAAAAGAAGCAAAAACAGTCAAAAACCGACAAGAAACGGGAAAAGACAAAGACAAGAGTGAAGAATGAAGGAATCAAAAGCCGGATCAGCCCGATACAGCAAGGAAGGAAGTCAAAAGCCAAAATAATAAAGCCAAGGACTGAAAGTGACAAGTGTTCAAAGTTTAGAAGCTCATTTGAAGTTATAAAGTTCAAGGGACTTAATTTGCCAAATGTGAAAAGATGTTATTAAAGAGAAAAAAGAGACGGAACCCAAAGGGCTGAAAGTGCAAGTGACTCCTCGTTTTTACACTACAGAAAAGGCGAGGTGAAGCAAGGGACATTATTAGCAAATCTCCAAAGAGTTAAACAAGAAAACGCAGTTGTTGTAACAAAACTAAAACCGCCATAACAAAATAAGATTTCCCGCCTTTTTCGTTAAATCCATCACCAATCCCAACTCCTACGCTCCTTTTTAACACTTAAATTCGTTCACAAATCACTTCCCAATTATTTCGACCACGTGTCATCATTTCATTGGATCGAACACCTCACAATTCATCATCAAACGGCTATAAATAAAAGAAAAATGATCTACGGCTGAGATTGAATGGAAGATTCAAGAAACTCTCTCCTCTCCTCTTCTATTCTCTATAAATAGGACTTGTAAAGCTCATTTTTCTGTTGTTGTTTTTTGGTTTTCAATTTTCATTTTGTAATTTCTCAATTTTAAGCAATTGTCTTTCAAGTTTTAGCAAATTCGTTCTAAGCTCTTGTAATCTCTTCTTCTAAGCTTGTACTTCGTCTTTTGAGTAATACAATTTAGTTTACAAGTATTTTTGTACTTTGATTTCAATTCCAATTCGTTTTCATCAAATAAGCTTTTAATAAGCTCATTTGAGCTTATTCCTTTTCATAAGCTCAAATTTAGTTCAAATCCTGTTTTTAAGCATTCATTTACTCAATCTTATCAATTTACATTCAAATAATGATAACTTGAGTTGTGTTGTGTTCATTTTGGAAGCTAAAAGGACAATAAGCTTAAATCAAGCTTATTGAGGTTTAGAGGCTAGGGAGCCACTTAGGTACAAGCTTTTTAAGCCACTCATTCAACTAGAGTGGCTTAGTGACTGAGACAACAAGGATCCAGGTTCTATTCTCTATATCTCATTTTGGCAAACTCATAGCTTAATACAAACTGCTTATTCTAAGGAATTCTCATGTTAATCCTGTTTCATGTAGCTTAATGAGCCTATAGGTGTTTTTGCTTAAAGCTGTTCTAGTAGTAATCATTTTTATCTTTCATTCTTTTAAAACTGTCATTGTTAAGTAGTATAAGCCTATAAGAGTAAGTAGCTTATTTTTTAAATTATATAAAAACTTATAGATTTTATAGTTCACATAGTTTAAGAAGGTCATATTAATAGAGTAGATAAAAAGCTAAAAAGCTGTTTAGCTTTTTAATGAATTTAAGTGTAATTAGCTTTGACAGTTCATATAAGGGAAGTGTTTGGTTATATGGCTTGTTTGATTTTAAAGTCAAAAGCATCTTGTCTAACTCTATCATTCAGCTGAGTGAGGTCATTTTACAAGGTTTTAAACAATTTTTAGATGTTAGCTTTTAGAATTCCACAATTTAGAGTGTAAATGCCAAATGCATCAGCAACAATAGTCAAAGCTGTTGTTGCTATGCACTTTTCTAGTTTCTTTTGAGAATTCATTATTAGAAGTTAGGGTTTAGAATTAAGTATTTTAGTAGATTTCCATTAGTTTTACAAGACTAATCTCTTAGATTTCATTTTAAGTTTTCAACTCTAGCTTATTTTACCTGCAAAAGTAGCATGATAGCAGCAGTTTAGATTCTAGTTTATGTTCTTGTGATTTTCATTTCTAGTTGAAATTGATAAAAGCTTTTTATCTAGGTTAGTTTTTAATCCATAGTATAGCTTATATTCTAAATTTCAGCTTTTTAGGATTAGAAATAAGCTGTATAGCTTATTAGAAAAAGCTTAAAACAGTTTTAAGCAAAAACTTGCATTTTTTAAGATCATTTCTCTTGTTAATCTTGTTAATCTTTCCCTTATTTCTTACTAGATATCCCTAGTGCACATCTTGATCTCCATTTATCTTCTTTTGGATTGCATTTTCAGTAAGTAATAAGCAAATTAAAAGCCAAATTCTAGATAAGCTAGTTAAACCCCTACTTTCTGTAGCAGATTCTAAAAGCTTAAGTTTTTAGCTTATTGAGTTGTTAAAAGTAAAAAGTGCCTTCATTAATGTTGTAAAGAATAAGCTAGTCAACAAGTTTGTAGTTTTAAGTTTTTGCTGAATCTCACTTTTTGATAAGCCAAAAATAAGCTAGAATCGTAAGGTTTGTTTTGTAACTACTTGATAGTTGAAGGTTACCCGTTTTCACTGCATTGTAAATTTCCCATAGTTTGCCCGCCTACCCTGTTCTTTCCCTTTTTACACTTCCTACCCTGTCTTTCTTAGAATAATAAATAGTTTTAATATTTTAGAAATTAGTTTTATAAAATTAGGTTTTTAGATTTAATTGATAAAATTAGATCACAATTAGGTTATAAAAATTAGGGCTTTTTGTTCTATTAATTTTCTGCACCTTTTTAGTATTTTAAAACCATTTTTCCTAATTTTTCCAGTTTAATTTGTATTTTCTAGAAATTAAAATAGATTTTAGTTAATTTCTTTTTCTTAGAAAAATCATAAAAAATAGAAAAATAGTTGAAAAATTAAAATTCTTTTTGATAAAATTTTCTTTTTAAATCTAGTATTTTTGAAAAATAAAAACAAAATTTTAGTGATAATTTTTAGAAAAAGTTTATTTTTGATTAATTCATTAATCTTTGAAAATTCATAAAAAATTCAAAAATAGATAAAAAATTCCAATTCTTTTTCCTTGTAGTGTAATCAATAATTCAAAAATTCCTTTATCATTCTTAACTCGAATCCGAATATTCCAAATTCTCAATTCACGATTTCGTTGGGACACGACCCGAGTAGTACAATACTTCCCGGATAAAAATATACAAATTGTGTTTTCTTTAGTGAGATTTTTACCTTATATTTCTCTTGATTGAGAAGTATTTTGGATAGAAATTTTCACGGGATTAATACTATACGTATATAAATTTGTTTGCTTTACTACACATCAGAATACCCGGGTAAACGAATAGCATTTCTAGAGAATGAGCACAGTAAATCTTTTGCAAAGTGGTTACGCGAAGAGGTAATTAATTGTATGTTATTTATAATTGTTTGTTTGCGTTTGTTGTTCCTTTAAAATTTGAAGCGAATATATACTTTTAAATGAAATTTAGGTGGAGAGGGAGTTACGTTCGGTCAAAGAAAAGTTGTATCAAGTACTGTAAAGGTGATATCATATGGACCACGCACCAACCGTAGAGAAATACGATGCATATAACATCAATGGGTATACCTTTCGTGACGAAATTGTCCTGATGGAAAAGTTTACCAGACACGTGGGGTTATGTTGAGGCAATCGATCTGCAATATCTAAAGATGTTACAAACCCCCAAGACAAGCATTCTATTATGGTGTTTTAAAGAGATATGGGTAACTAGTTACCGTTTTCAGGCAAATTCCTCTTTCACATTGATTGGGGTTAATCACAAAATTCTGGTGGTGTCGAAACGCCATAAACTTGGGTATACATTGGTCGACCTGAATAATTTAGGCCACAAGGTTGATCCGTTCGTATTAGCCTCACAAGAATTACAAGTGTTTTATGTAAAAGACCCGGTAGATAAAAAATTATCTATTGTCTTTAAGACACCTCCCAAGAATTACAAAGATACGTATGAAGAGTCGGTGAGGAATCTTAGTACCGGCATTCACCCTCGCAATGATTAACGTAATTGCCTCTTGGAGATTGACGGGACTTGGTAAATGAATCATGAGATGACTACTTATCGAAAGGACTGTGGAGCTTGTGGATGGTGTTTTTGATACGAAAATCCAAGTGAACCATGTCATGCTCAAGTTGTCATGCAAATACTCTTGTCAATGATTTCATTTTATCTATTAATTTTTTATATCTGTGCTGGTTTATATGTGGTTGTACTGCTGAACTCATTTAGTACTGCCAGGCAATAGTTAGTGTTGCCAGGCATGTCAGCTGTAATGGTTGTTTAGTGTTAATAATGTATAGTTTGTGTCTGGCGAATTAAGTTATGATAAGTATGAGGATGTATGAACAGTTTTGTGGATACTCCTAATTAATTGAACGTTATGATGTTTATTAAAGTTCAGGTGTTGTTTAGTCTTAATAATGTTTAATTTCTGTCTTTTGAATTATAGTTTTGCTAAGTTTTGTATGAAAGTTTTGCTGGATAATCTGAATGACATTTTTTGATGTTTAAAATGGTTAAACTAGTTAGTATGCTAGGTTAAACCTAATAATGCTAAGGTAGAGTTTAAAATGGGCTAGCTAAGAAGAACTGATACATAATTAATGATAACACACATTAATTCATTCAACCCACACGCCCGAACTATCCCTCTACCCCTTAAACCTCTTCTCCACCCTTCATAAACACATTAATTTATTTCACCTCACAAAATCGTTCTATACTGTAATCCCTAACACTTTTATAAACCCTAATTCCAATGGCAAATCAGAACGGTTAAATTATTATCTTCTTTTTTTATTTCCATTATTCCTTTTTGCTTATTTTTTAGCTTATATGCTAATTGCGTTTCAATTTATTATTTGTTTGTGATCATAATTTCATGTTTTTTTTCAAGCTTAACTGTATATGTGTTGCTGTGTGTTGCTTATCTGCTCTGTTTCTTAGAATGATCACCTTTTTCGAATCCCCTTATATTCTTAAACACAATATAAGCAGTATAGGGTGTTTGGATTAAAAAAATTGGGCCCATATGTTAGCCACATTATGAAGGAGTGTTTGGGAATTCATTGTGAAAACCAAATAACTGATTTTGATCTTGCTAAGGATATTAGGATAGGTAGCAACCCATTCCTCAGGCCATACCCACACACCATTTTGCTGTTATCTTCTTTTTTTTCCTTATTTCCTTTTTTGCTTATTTTTTAGCTTCTCTGCTAATGTGTGTCCAATATATGTTTTTTTCAAGCTTAACTGCTCATATATGTTGCTGTGTGTTGCTTATCTGCTCATGTTTCTTAGAATGATAACCTTTTTCGAATCCCTTTATATTCTTAAACACATATATAGCAGTTTAGGGGTGTTTCGATTAAAAAATTGGACCCATATGCATTAGCCACATTATGAAGGAGTGTTTGGGGGTTCAATATCATGATGTAATGAAAGTGATATAAAACCTTCTTGGAAAGACATTAAAAAGGCTAAAGCATGTATGTTGGCTAAAGCATAATCATATAAAGCATCTTCTAAGGATAAAGTAGAAGCACTTGGGTCTAAGGCTAAGCTACAAGCATCAACTAAAACACTCATTGTCAAAAGCCCTGTACGAATAAAAAATTGTGTACTTGGGCTTGCAAATGCTAAAACCAGGGATGCTATTAAAGGCAAGACCTTTGGAGTGAAGATACAATGACTTTTGCTGAAGAGAAGATAGGGAAGAGGAAGCTTAGAAGTGGATAGTGATGTTAATCTACTTTATGATGTTATGTTTTTTGGTCCTTATGTAATGGTAGTAGATGTTAATCTACTATAAAACAATATGCCTGTAACTGAATTTATTATGTTAGAATGGTTTGTATTTGGTTAATGAAGTAATGATGTTATCTTCTATATTGTGTTATCTGCTTATTTTGATTGACAAATGTGTGTTTTGGTTAGGATATTATCTGCTTAATTATACTTAATTTTCTTTTGCAGAAATAATTGACATTAGATAAGACATCTCAGATGACAAGAGATGGGCAGCAAAAAAGCAAGTGCTCCAGTATTTTATGGGCCATCAACACAAGGATTGCTAGATGCTTATGGATATAACACAATTGAGGAATATCTATCATGGAACTACTTTCCAAGCACAGACAATGAAAGCACAGACATGGAAACCACAGACAAAAGAAACACAGACAAGGATTGCATTGTTGACTCTAACTCTGCAATGTCTAAAGGTAAATATGTACTAGTTTGCAAGAAAAACAAACCAAATGTGTATAGCCATGTACAAGTCATAGGATCTGTGCTAGGACTACCAAATGTTACTACATGAGATGAAATTGAAAAGAAAATGGGAGCCAGGAAGTCAAAAACTTGTGTAGATAAGGCAAAGGGGGAAAGAAAGGTGTCATGTGGAAGCTGATTATGTTATAACATGTTTTAGATGTTAGCTTTTGTTTGTGTTTTGTTTAGCAATCAAACTTTATGGTGACTTATGTAATAGTGAAAATCATGTACTTTTAAAACCTTATGAAATTTGATGTATTCGTCTATTTGGTTTGTGATGTTATTGTATGGTTTGTGTGTTATTGCAGCTTGCACATTGCATAAGCAGAGGGAGAAAAAACTACGATTTAATAAGCAGTTTCTATAAGCACTCTTTAAGCTACTAGCAAAAAACAATGAAGCTTAAACTTCTATATTAAACAGGAATGCATAACATTAATGAATAGGTTACTCTGGCAAGATGGTAAACCGCTTGACTTCCGTAAGGGAGGTAGCCAGTTCGATTCTTGCTGGAGTGTAACATCCTTCTTTATAAGCATTTTTTAAGCTAATAGCCAAAAATAATGAAGCTTAAACTTCTATATTAAAATGGAAATGCATTACATTAATGAATAGGTTGCTCTGGCAAGATGGTAACCTGCTTGATTTCTATAAGGGAGGTCGCGAGTTTGATTCTTGCTAGGGTGTAACATCCTTTTTTTGTTTTCTTGTTATGAATATATTGGTTTTTTTTGTATTTAGTCACATACAACTAAGCATAAAGTGACCAAAAGTGTTAATAAGTGTGACCATATAGTGTTTAAAGTGACGAAATGTCTATTTTGTGTGACTATTGATCATCAAATGGCCACATGAATTTGATGTTTGTGTGACCTTTTGTAATATTTAGCCACACAAAGCATGTTTGTTTTGGGTATTTAGTCACATACAACTAAGCATAAAGTGACCAAAAGTGTTAATAAGTGTGACCATATGCTGTTTAAAGTGAAGAAATGTGTATTTTGTGTGACTAATGTTTATCCAATGGCCACATGAATTTTATGTTTGTGTGGCCATTTGTAATATTTAGTCACACAAAGCATGTTTTTTTGGGTGTTTAGTCACATACAATTAAGCATAAAGTGGCCAAAAGTGTTAATAAGTGTGACCATATGGTGTTTAATTGAAGAAATGTGTATTTTGTGTGACTATTGATCATCCAATGGTCACATGAATTTTATGTTAGTGTGGCCTTTTGTAATATTTAGTCACACAAAGCATGTTTGTTTTGGGTATTTAGTCACATACAACTAAGCATAAAGTGACCAAAAGTGTTAATAAGTGTGACCATATGGTGTTTAAATTGAAGAAATGTGTATTTTGTGTGACTATTGATCATCAAATGGCCACATGAATATTATGATTGTGTGACAAAACGTTTAGTGTGACCATATATGCCATTTGGTCACAGTGTTAGAAGTAAATGTGACTAAACACATTAGCTTTTGGCAAGCTAACACAAACTAAACTTTAGACACACATATTAAGTTACGTGACCATATGTAACGGAATTTGGCTACACTAAAATAATGTGTGACAAAACGTTTAGTGTGACCATATATGCCATTTGGTCACAGTGTTAGAAGTAAATGTGACTAAACACATTAGCTTTTGGCAAGCTAACACAAACTAAACTTTAGACACACATATTAAGTTACGTGACCATATGTAACGGAATTTGGCTACACTAAAATAATGTGTGACAAAACGTTTAGTGTGACCATATATGCCATTTGGTCACAGTGTTAGAAGTAAATGTGACTAAACACATTAGCTTTTGGCAAGCTAACACAAACTAAACTTTAGACACACATATTAAGTTACGTGACCATATGTAACGGAATTTGGCTACACTAAAATAATGTGTGACAAAACATTTAGTGTGACCATATATGCCATTTGGTCATAGTGTTAGAAGTAAATGTGACTAAACACATTAGCTTTTGGCAAGCTAACACAAACTAAACTTTAGACACACATATTAAGTTACGTGACCATATGTAACGGAATTTGGCTACACTAAAATAATGTGTGACAAAACGTTAAGTGTGACCATATGGTGTTTAAAGTGAAGAAATGTATATTTTGTGTGACTATTGATCATCCAATGGCCACATGAATTTTATGTTTGTGTGGCCTTTTGTAATATTTAGTCACACAAAGCATGTTTGTTTTGGGTATTTAGTCACATATAATTAAGCATAAAGTAGCCAAAAGTGTTAATAAGTGTGACCATATGGTGTTTAATTGAAGAAATGTGTATTTTGTGTGACTATTGATCATCCAATGGCCACATGAATTTGATGTTTGTGTGACCTTTTGTAATATTTAGCCACACAAAGCATGTTTGTTTTGGGTATTTAGTCACATATAATTAAGCATAAAGTAGCCAAAAGTGTTAATAAGTGTGACCATATGGTGTTTAAATTGAAGAAATGTGTATTTTGTGTGACTATTGATCATCAAATGGCCACATGAATATTATGATTGTGTGACAAAACGTTTAGTGTGACCATATATGCCATTTGGTCACAGTGTTAGAAGTAAATGTGACAAAACACATTAGCTTTTGGCAAGCTAACACAAACTAAACTTTAGACACACATATTAAGTTACGTGACCATATGTAACGGAATTTGGCTACACTAAAATAATGTGTGACAAAACGTTTAGTGTGACCATATGTGGCATTTAGTCACATTGTTCAAGTGTGTGACAAATATTTGTCAGTATTTATATGTATATCGTGACCAATGCTTCAAGCTTATTTGTATTGGTCACACGTTCGAAACTTATATGTGACCAAACAATATTACCAGTTACTTTTAGCCACATGATGTTTGAATATGTGGCAATACAGTTCTAATGGTCACACGATAAAAATATTCATGTGTGACTAATTAGTAAATATGTGAATGTGTGTCCGTTCCATTTTTCCCATGTGTGACCAAATCAACTTTTTCTACTAGTGACCGTACACTTGGTTCCATACAAGTAGTGCCTCTAAATATTTAGAGCAAACACCACTGCACCAAGTTCCAAATCATAGGTAGTATAATTTTTCTCATGATTCTTTGGCTGTCGTGATGCATAAGAAATCACCTTGCCGAGGTTTTATAGCAAAAAGCAACAAAGTCAACATCAGTCAAACAATGGTCAACCCACAAGAGGAGAACCCTTAAAATACCAAAATTACCCTTATTGTTAAACTATTTTCACCATAAGTCCTTAATTCAATAACACCATTAGTCCTTTAACACCTAGAAACTAACGGTCGTTAAGTGTTAAATATAAAACCAAACCCTTTTCGTTTAAACCTTTTATCCGAGCCCAAACCAAAAACCATGGCCCAAGACCCTTAAATAAGTCCAAATCAACCCCCCTCATTTATGTCCGGGTCAAACACAAAACAAATAGAAAAGGGGGGCGGGAAAAACAGTTTTACTGTTTACCCGTCTTCCCCAATTCACCATCCTCGTAATTAACTCAATTAAAATGAAATTAACCCAATCCAACGTGGCCTCATAGATACTTAGTACCAAGCTACATGTCAGCAGGCTGAGACGTCACCAAAGCTCGTGATTGGTTGAGATGACAAATGAGAATGACACACGGATATCCAAAGAAACACACCTTGAAGGGAATTTTACACTAAAACAAGTGCAAAAGAAACACACAGCTCCAAAGAAGTGGGATTGCTAGCTTGGCAATCCGTGTGCTATATTCCCATCCAACGGTCACAATCCATCATCCAATGATTAGAAGATATTGATGGTCAAGATTGAAAGGAGCGTGCAGAGGTCTAGATCATTCTCTCCAGGGCTATAAATAAGAGTTCACCCTCACTCACATCAGTATCTAGGAGTAGTTTTAAATAGTAGCTTTAGAATAATTTTTAGCTTATGCTTATTGTATTGCTTTTAAATTCTGTTTTTAATCAATGTAATTTCCTTTTTCAATCTTGTATTCAGCTTTATCATTAATAAAAGTTTAAGTTTACTTAATGTGCAATTGTCTTTTCATAAGTTTACTTTTATGCAAATGGTTTGAATAAGCTTTTAATACTGTTCCATAAGCTCAAATTGTTCATAAGCTACATAAAAGCTCTCAATACTTGAAAACTCAATGGAATTGGATGGCTGCTCTGAGTTTTCAAGTAGGTAATAGTACTTGATGGTCAAGTGTTAGGATTAGACTAGGATTTGGAATTAAGCTTAAGCTAAAAGCTTAAGCTGCATTTATAAGCTCTACTTAGAGCATACACCTCTGTTTAGCTGAGGTGGAGGTATTCTCCTTTTTACATTTCTCTATTTACTATTCTGTCTATTTACATTCTAGTTATAATCTGCATTTTAGCTTAATATTGTTCATTATCTGCTTATTGTTGTTTATTTCTGCTTAATAATGCTTATTACTCTTGTTTAATGCTTATTCAGTTTATTAGATAGTATTAATCTTAGTCTGCTTGTTATAATTATAAAACTGTCATAAAAAACCAAAAAAATAGTAGCATAATCTGTAGGTTTGTTTTTCTGGCTTATTAGTTTGCTTAAATCTGCTTATTAGGTCTGTTAATAGCTTATTAATATCTGGTATTAATAGTTTAATCTTTAAATCTCATTTTCATAAGCTGAGTATGGATTTGAAGAGTTTAAAGGAGTGTTTGGGTCAAGCAGTTCTAACTCAAGTTAGAACTGCTTGAGACCATTTGGTCCTTTGGATTCATTTTAAATTTCATATATAGGTTTATGAGATAAGGATTTTAGAGTTTCATTAGTTTTGTTTTTAGCTAATATAGTTGATAAATCTGTTTTTAATTTGAGGTTAAAAGAGTGTAGAAATTAGTCCTTTAGGTCTGCACTAATTGGTTTTAAGTTTTGAGTGTTAAACTTGGTCAATTGCATCAGCAACAAAAACAGACAAACTGCCATATTCAAGCTTAATTTTCAGTAGGTAAAAGTAGTTGTTAGGGCTTAATATTTAGTATGCTAGTAGATTGTAGGCTATATTTCATCTACTTGAGCTTATTATAGTATAACTTGCTTATTTGTCCATCTGTTTTTAAGCTCAAAATCAGCATTTTGTCTTTTCAAAACAAAAAGTGAACTCAGTACATACTGAGTATATAAGCAGTTTTCAATCAGCTTTTTCTTTGAGCATTTGATTTTCAAAATGGTTTCTAAAAGCTGTTTAAAGTAGCTTAAAGGTCAAGCTATAGGGTGGTATAAGCTATATATCCATAAGGATCTATTTTCTGCCTTAAAATAAGCTCAAAAAGCCTAGTTTGGACTGTTTGGTTGCCATTTTTGTCTCAAGTGCTTATTTGATTTTTCAACTTATGGCTTATTCTTTTTGCTTGTTTCTAGCTTAGATTTGCTTATTAGGTTAGCTTTAGGGTGTTAGTAGCTCTTTTACTTAAGCTTGAGCTTATTCTAGCTTCTTTGTTTCCTTAAGTTTAGATAAAAAGTAAAAAAATTATCAGGTTAAGTATTTTTTTTCTCCTGTCCAAGGTTTTAAGCTATTTTCATGCTTATTTAGTGGACTTTTTATAAGAAGTTTCTTTTGTAAGTTTGGCTTATTAATAGCTGTTTTACAAATTTGCTTTTAAAAGTTTTGAAAATAAAAAAAATAACAAAAAGCTAGGCCATGAGATTCGAACCCATGACCTAACTCTTAGCACACACTCGTCCTAGCATACACACACTCAAACCACCAGCACCAGTAGGGCTATCTGTTAAGATAGTCCTACATTAATTTTATATACACGTTTTAAATTCCTTTTTCTTAAAACAAACCGTAGCTTATTTCTAGCATTTTAGGGCTTATCTTTCCAGCTTATTTTTAGTTGTTATTTTTATAAAACCAGTCTCATATTTTTACACTTTTAGTAATTTTTCTAGAATTTTTAGAGTAAGTTTTGTATTTTTAATCATTTATTTTTGTTAAAAACTTTAAAAATTCATAAAAAATAGAAAAATAATCAAAAAAATAAAATTCTTTTTTATAAAATTTTCTTTTATCATATTTTAGGCTTAGGATTTAAATTTACTTTCGTAGGGTTAAAAATTTAGAATTTCACTTTTTAAAGAACGGGATTTGATCCCCGTTCTCGTTTTCTTCGTTTTTAACTTTAATCGCTCCCGGTTTAGGATTCTCCTTAGCTTTTTCTTATAATTAGGATTAGGAAAAGTTTTAAAAATCATTTTAGGTTTAATTTTAGATAATTTAGGTTTTAATTGTCGCGTTTCTTTAATTCCCGTTATCATTTTTGTGCTTAATCGTTTTCTTTGAATGTTTTATGGTGTTTTTTATTGTGAAAATAGAAAATTAAATCAAAAAGTTTGAAACCAATTCAAATCATTGTCCAAGTAAAAAAAAGAGTCTCAATTTCACAATTCTTGGGGTATAAACGACCCGGTTAACACTTACCGGTTAAACGCATAATATTTTTGTGTAGATTTTTGCTTTTAATCTTTGTCCTCAAGGATTATTAGTGAATTTCTTTATACTTTAGTATTATACGTAATATATTATAATTGAGATATATCAAATTTTTGGCGCCGTTGCCGGGGAATTGTGTTAAAGATTCTCTCGTTTGAATTTGTCGATCGTGATTTGGAGAACCTTTCGTCTTCGAAAGTTACGTCTTTTGAAAAAAAAAAAATAAAAAAAAATAAAAAAAATAAAAGTAAAAAAAAATATTTTTCTTTTTCTTTTTACTATATGTAGAAGTTTAATAATTAAAAAAATACAAAAATATTTGCTCTTCCGGATTTTTCAATTTTTATTGTGTTCTCTTAAATACTAAAATACACAATCAATTTAATTATCTTACTATAGAATTTGTGAATATCCATTAATAAGTTCCCGAACTTAAGATTCAAAAAAGTAACCGTCTTGTGTCACTTACGAAAAAGTAACCGTCTTGTGAATATCCATTAATAGCTGTTTTACAAATTTGCTTTTAAAAGTTTTGAAAAAAAATAAATAACAAAAGGCTAGGCCATGGGATTCGAACCCATGACCTAACTCTTAGCACACACTCGTCCTAGCATACACACACTCAAACCACCAGCACCAGTAGGGCTATCTGTCAAGATAGTCCTACATTAATTTTATATACACGTTTTAAATTCCTTTTTCTTAAAATAAACCGTAGCTTATTTCTAGCTTTTTAGGGCTTATCTTTCCAGCTTATTTTTAGTTGTTATTTTTATAAAATCAGTCTCATATTTTTACACTTTTAGTAATTTTCCTAGAATTTTTAGAGTAAGTTTTGTATTTTTAATCATTTATTTTTGTTAAAAACTTTAAAAATTCATAAAAAATAGAAAAATAATTAAAAAATTAAAATTCTTTTTTATAAAATTTTATTTTATCATATTTTAGGCTTAGGATTTAAATTTACTTTAGTAGGGTTAAAAATTTAAAATTTCACTTTTTAAAGAACGGGATTTGATCCCTGTTCTCGTTTTCTTTGTTTTTAACTTTAATCGCTCCCGGTTTAGGATTGCCTTAGTTTTTCTTATAATTGGGATTAGGAAAAGTTTAAAAAATCATTTTAGGTTTAATTTTAGATAAATTTAGTTTATTAAATGTAATCGCTGTTTGTAATTCCGTTATCATTTTTATGCTTATTTGTTTTCTTTTGAATGTTTTATGTGTTTTTAATTGTAGAATAGAAAATTAACTCAAAAAGTTTGAAACCAATTCAAATCATTGCCCAAGTAAAAAACGAAGTCTCAATTTCATAATTCTTGGGGTATAAACGACCCGGTTAACACTTACCGGTTAAACGTACAATATTTTTGTGTAGATTTTTGCTTTTAATCTTTGTCCTCAAGGATTATTAGTGAATTTCTTATACTTTAGTATTGTACGGTATTATATTATAATTGAGATATATCAAATTTTTGGCGCCGTTGCCGGGGAATTGTGTTAAAAGATTCTCTCGTTTGAATTTGTCGATCGTGATTTGGAGAACCTTTCGTCTTCGAAAGTTACGTCTTTTGAAAAAAAATCAAAAAAAAGTAAAAAATATTTTTCTTTTTCTTTTTACTATATGTAGAAGTTTAATAATTAAAAAAATACAAAAATATTTGCACTTCTGGATTTTTTGATTTTTATTGTTTTCTCTTAAATACTAAAATACACAATCAATTTAATTATCTTACTAGAGAATTTGTGAATATCCATTAATAAGTTCCCGAAACTTAAGATTCATAAAAGTATACCGTTCTTGTTGTCACATTTCGACAAAAAAAATAAAAATAAAAAAAAAAAAAGGGGGGGCACCTCTTTTGTGAAATAAGCTATTAGGAGGGTTGTTCCACGGAACTACGTCCCGAAGGGACAAACGTTTTTAAGGCGATTCGCTCCCACTACGTCCCCCGTTTGCAAGTTTCACTTAAGGGAGTTACCTTAAGTTTGTTGATTATTCAGTGAAACAAAAATATTTTTGTGTATATATATTTTCTCTCTTCATTTGTTTTGTTTAGTGCATGCGCACTAGAAATTCTAATTTTCCAAATAATTCAACCGTAACCATTCCGAGACGTCGAAATAGAAGACGTGCTCCTAACATAGTCGAACCCGAGCTTCGTACTATCGTTGAAGTTGCACCAATGGCGGAACGAACAACGGAAGAGCTACTCTAAGCACCCACGGAAGGGTATGGAGAAGCTATCGTTATACCGGAAATTAATGCGGATCACTTTGAAATCAAGACGAATTTGTTACAATTAGTTCAAGCTAGCCCGTTTCATGGTTTCGAGAGAGATAATCCCCATACGCATATTAACAATTTTAAAAGGATTACCCCGACTTTGAAGTTTAGGGATATGCCGAATGATGTGATTAAACTTATGATGTTTCCGTATTTACTCGAGGGAGCCGCTAGAGTTTGGTACGAAAAAGAACCTCCTAATTCGATCTTGACTTGGGAAGATCTCGTAACCAAATTCGTGAATCAATTTTTTCCTCCCTCGAAAACCACTCATTTAAAAAATGAAATTTCTCGTTTTACCCAAAAATTCAAGGAAACCTTTAGTGAAGCATGGGAACGATTTAAGGAAATGCTTAGAGCTTGTCCCCACCACGGATTTATGGAGTTAACTCAAATAGATACTTTCTATAATGGTTTAAATGATAACGATCAAGACTCCTTAAATGTCGCGGCGGGTGGAAATCTTTTGAGTAAGACTACTAGAGAGGCTTTGAACATAATTGAGAATAAGTCAAAAGTTTGTTATTCACGTAACAAATCGAATGTTTCTAGGATGAATACGACTTCTAGGGAAAGTTCTAGTAAAACGGATGAAAGAATTGATAAGCTTGTGGATCAAATTTCAACCTTAGTTGAGATTGTTTTTAAAAAAGTTGTCACTCCTGCTACGGTTAAAGCGGTTGAGGAATCTTGTGTTACTTGTGGGGGTGCTCATGCTTACTATAATCGTCCTAATACCGATAACAATCAATCGAGTGTTTGTGCGGCTACGGGTACTTAGGTTGGACGATGAGTGGGAGTGCAAATCAACTTGGTGATGGTTTCCACTCGCGCTGCGGACAGTGCCACGTCGGTGGGTGCAAATCACCCTAGGTGAGTTAACATTATCAAGGTGAGTTTGGCTTATTTTTTTGGTTGATAAGTGAGATACTCACCTCACGGTGAGTTTAAAAAAGTGGGCCCCCATGTTTAATATATAATATATTTAATTTGGTTGTGAGTGTGTATTAATATTTAGTGGGGGTATTTTTTTTCTAAAGTGGGTATTTTAATGAAAGGTGAGTTTTAGTGGTAAGGTGAGTTCTTATTACGGTTGAAAGGTGAGTTGTAAGGTGAGTTTTATTTAGAGAGAGAAAGCTGATGTGGCGCTGATATGTCGGGTGGGTTTACCACCACCACTCCATCCAGCCTTACAATCAAGTAAACCCTCCAAACCGTGTTAGCAACCACATGGCACCACCCGGTTTTGCTCCGGTGCAAAACAATGGTCAAAATAGGTATAATCAAAATCAAGGTCAAGGAAATAATTTTAATCAGGGAAATAATTTTCACTGGTATTATTAAGGTTTTCCAAGCTCAAAATATCATGCTCTAAAATTTCAAAATAAGGATTTTTAAAATTTTCAAGTTCTAATAATCAAGTTCAACACAATAGTTTTCGAATGAGTTCTTCAAGTTCAAGAAGGTCTAATGATTCATGATGAGAAAACATGCAAATCATTTACCTCGTTGAAAGGAGAATTTTTTTTAAAGAATGAAATTCAAAACACGTGAAGACTCACAAACAGTCTTGATGGTATCAACAAAAATGCTTTTCAAAATAATTTGCAAAATATGTTAAGTGGATTCTTCCAAAACCAAGCCTCGACTTCGGGTACTCTTCCGAGTAATACCATTCCAAACCCGAAGGGTGAGATGAAAGCAATCACTACTCGAAGTGGTGTTGCTTATGAGGGACCCTCGATTCCTACTAATCCTTCTCCCAAAAAGGTAGTAGAACGAGAAACTGAGGAGACAACGGATAAGGAGCAAACTAATTTTCAGGAAGTAAAGTACGCTCACAATCCACTCCGGTTAACCCCCATTCCAGATTCGGAACCCGATGTTTCGAAAGACTTTACATATGCCGAATATTCATATCTTCTAGTACGTAATGATCAAAAATAGTTCCGTGAAAAAGCTTCGAATCAAATGGAGAAGATCTTTCAAATCTTTCAAGATTTGCGCTTCGACATTAGCTTCGCGGACGCTTTACTTTTGATGCCAAGATTTGCCCCTACGATTAAGAATTTTGCTCCTGGAATAAGGGAAAAGTTGCTTGGAATTAGCTAAGTTTACCGTTGAATGAGAATGCGCGGCGATGCTCCTCAAGAAATGCTTCCGAAAAGCTTGGTAGGTTCCGACAAGTTTCTTATACCATGTAATTTCTCAGGAATTGATGTTTGTCACGCCTTGGCCGATCTTGGCGCGAGCATAAATCTTATGCCCCTTTCCATTGGAAAAGTTTTCCTACCCGACTTACCCCCAGATGCGAATTGACATTAGAGTTAGGGATCGACTCTTTTACTCGTCCAAAAGGACTCGCCAAAGACGTTTTTGTCAAAGTGGGAAAGTTCCACTTTCCTACCGACTTTGTTGTTGATTTTGAAGCCGATCCTCGGGTTCCTCTCATACTTAGGAGATCCTTTTTGAGGACCGGTCGTGCTTTAATTGATGTTTATGGAGAAGAAATAACCCTTCGGGTTAATGACGAAGCCATAACTTTTAATATCGATCAAACTACGAGATACTCCTTCCAATATGATGATAAGTCGATACTTAAACGTATATTGAAGTCATTGATGTGGATGGTAGGAGTATTCACAAGTTGTTAGGTTTTTCGGGTGGCAATCCCACCACGACTTTTGAGCCTATTATTTCTGACTCTTTTCTTTCCTTCACTCCGTTCGAGGAAAGTGATTTCATTTTGGAATAAATAGAGGCTTTTCTCAAGGATAATTTAATTTCACCGAAAATTGATCTTGCCGATTGTATCCGGAGAGGGAAGATATTTGTTTAATTGAAAAATTGTTGAATAGTGACCCGTTTCAACTCCCTTCGATAGACCTAAAGGAAGTGACCAAGGCAAAACCTTCAATTGAAGAGCCTCCGGAATTAGAGTTAAAAGATTTACCATCTCATCTGGAATATGCTTATTTAGAAGAAAACGATAAGTTACCCGTAATTATTGCAAAAAGTTTAAAAGATGATGAAAATGAAGCCCTCTTAAAGGTACTTAAGTCACATAAATGGGCCATTGCTTGGAAAATCACTGACATCAAGGGTATTGACCCTCGTTTTTGTACTCACAAAATTGAGGGAAGATTACAAACCACGGTCAAAGTCAAAGATGGGTCCTACCCATAAAATATCACTAGGTAATCAAAAAGGAAGGTTCACTAAAACTTCTTGATGCCGGAAAAATGGATTTACTCGATCTCCGACACAGCCGTGGAATTGTGACCCAAAAAAGGTGGTATAACGTTGTTTGCTAATGAAGAAATGGAAATTTAATTCTAACACGATTAGTTACCGGGTGGAGAGTTTGTATTGACTATAGGAAATTAAATGAAGCGACTCGAAAAGATCATTTTCCATTACCATTTATGGATCAAATGTTAGAAAGATTAGCCGGAAATGAGTTTTAATTGTTTTCTAGATGGATTTAGGGGTATTTTCCAAATCACCGGATAGATCCCCTAAGAAGACAAGAGAAAACGACCTTTTCACTGCCCATTATGGAACTTTCGCGTACCGTCGCATGCCATTTGGCTTGTGTAATGCTCCTGGTACTTTCCAAAGGTGTATGATGGCCATATTCCATGATATGATCGAAAAGACTATGGAAGTTTTTATGGATGATTTCTCGGTTATTTTGGTAGTTTTGTTTTCGTGCCTCTCCAATTTAGAAAAAATGCTAAAAAGGTGTGAAGACACGAATTTAGTTCTAAATTGGGAGAAGTGCCACTTTATGTGTAGAGAAGGAATTGTGTTAGGTCATAAAATTTCAAAGTCCGGGATTGAGGTCGATCGTGCTAAAGTCGATGTTATCGCTAAACTACCTCACTGACTTTGTTTAAGGTGGTTTTAGGAGTTTCCTAGGTCATGCGGTTTTTACCGACGATTTATCCAAGACTTTTCCAAAATAGCTAGACCTAATGATCATCTTCTTGAGAAGGAAACACCGTTTGTGTTTTCTAAGGATTGTATTGATGCTTTTGAGACTCTTAAAAAGAAGCTTACCGAAGCTCCGATCTTAGTTGTCCCCGATTGGAACCTACCTTTCGAACTTATGTGTGTATGTGCGATTTTTGCGATTGGTGCTGTTTTTGGGACCAACACAAAAATCGGAAGACGAAGCATTTTTAGCCTTTAACATTATGCTAGTAAGACAATGAATCGGACGCTCAAATTTCATTACACTACAAACGGAAAAAGAAAATGCTTGCCATTAGTTTATGATTTTGTAAAGTTTCGGCCCATATCTTGTCTTATCTTATAAGCATTGTGTATACGGATCACTCGACTTTAAATTACTTCTTAATAAACAAGATACCAAGCTGAGATTTGCTCGGTGGGTTCTTTTCTACAAGAATTTGATATAAACATCGTGATAAAAAAGGTAGTGAGACCTCGCGGGTTCCGATCATTTATTAGGACTTGAGAATCCTCATATGGATGTGTTGGAAAATAAAGACATAAATGAAAATTTCCTTTAGAGACTCTTTGCGAGTTATAAACTTAGTGAAAGTTACCCCATTGGTTTTCCTGATTTTGCAAAATTTACATGACGCGGGGGTAATTTTTATCGTCAAAGGGATTCGTCCCAATCAAAAGAAGAAATTCTTTAGGACTTATTAAACAGTACTTTTGGGAAGATTCCATATCTTTTTCAGATTGGTGCGGATCAAATCATTCGCAGTGTGTGCATGTGCAAGAAGCTAATGATTATCATCAAAGCTTGTATGATGGACCCACTGGGGCCATCATAGTGCCAATCTCCACCGCTAAGAAAGTATTTGATGTAAGGTTTCTTGTTGGTCCGACCTATATCAGATGCCAATACTATGATTCAATTTTTTGATACGTGGTCAACGACAAGCAAAAATTCTCACAAATGGTTTAAAATGCCTCAAAAGCTAGTCAAGTTTGTGAAATCTTTGATGTATGAGGTATCGATTTTATGGGTCCATTTTCGTCTTCACGAGGGAATAAATACATCCTCGTAGCCGTTGACTATCTTTCAAAGTGGGTAGAAGCGAAGGAGCTCCCCACAAATGATGCTCGAGTTGTAGTTAAGTTTTTGAAATCTAATTTTTCGCCCCCTCTCCGATTGCGTTCCCTATTCGTAACAACCTAGAGCTATATAAGCGATCATAGAAATACCATTTTTGTAATGATCAATTTGCTAAAGTAATGTCTAAGTATGGGGTCACTCATCGTCTTGCTACCGCTTATCATCCTCAAACGAGTGGTCAAGTAGAGGTTTCCAATCGCGGCTTGAAACGTATTCTTGAGAGGACGGTTGGAGAAAATCGTGCCTCGTGGTCCGACAAATTAGATGACGCTTTATGGGCATTCCGTACCGCTTTTAAAACACCAATTGGTTGTACACCTTACAAGCTCGTGTACGGAAAGTCATGTCATCTACCTATCGAGTTAGAGCATAAAGCATATTGGGCTTTAAAACATGCTAATTTCGATCTTAAAACCACGAGTGATCACCGGAAGCTTCAACTTAATGAACTTAATGAGCTTCGTGATCAGGCTTACATGAATTCTTTGATATATAAAGAGAGGACGAAGAAGCTTCACGACACTAAGATCAAAAACCGTATTTTTCAATATTGGTGATCTAGTTTTACTCTTCACCTCTCGTCTAAAGATATTCTCGGGAAAGCTTAAAACTCATTGGTCGGGACCTTTCACCATCACCCAAGTTTTTCCATACGGAACTGATCTGTTTATGATTAACCCTTTTAAATATATAAATAATAAATATAAATATATAATAAGGATATTCAAAAACCTCAATGTAGAATATCCGAAGTATATGATTCTTGGGTCGTTATCCCCAACGAGGAATGCAATTGAAAGTCGAGAGAAGGTTTGACATTTGATGCTTGAATGGGATCAAAGATTTTGATTGGGTTTTCTAAATCTACGGGAAAATTAAGGCAATTTAAACTAAAAACAATTAAGGCACACAAATTTAAACTAAAAAATGCATCGGGAATTTGAGTTCTCATCTCATTTTATACCCCGTAAAACACTATTAATTAGGGAGTTAGTTTTTTTATCTTTTAGTTTTTTAGTTTTAGCTTATTTTAGTTTTTGTATTAGCTTATTTCAGTTTTACAAGCTTATTGTACTTGCTTATTTCGAAAACTTATTGAGATGATGTAATAAAATTGGTTGATTCTTGTTAAAGTTCACGGATTGCTTATTGCTTACTTATTCGTTTGTTTTCTTTTTTATTCGTGATTGCTGATTCAATAAGCTGTACTTTCGTGCTAATCTACGCAGCTTATTATCATCAAAAGTTCTTAATAACCTAGATAATGACTCCTATAAGCTCTCAAAGCTAATTCGACTCATAATCAATTGTTTTTAAGCACTTTTGGAAATGATAAGCTAAAATAGGCTCGAATATAGCTTATTTATGTGCTTAAATTGTTTTTGTTCGATTAGAAGCTCATATTTTCTGTTTAAGATAAGTTTCTAAATAGCTTATTTGGTTTAGTATGAGCTTATAGTGCTAGATCGAACTTTTATGAGATTATTTGCTTATTCGATTGGTCATTTGATTCGTATTATGCTTATAGATTATTCTTAGTCTTTATTGCTGTTTTACGTGGTTATTTAGTTTGCTTATTCGAACTGTCTAAGTGCTTATTTCGTCAAGGTTTTAGCTTATTAAAAAGTTTTAGTTTAATATTTCATTCTAGAATTAAAACTCGTACTAATTTACAAATCGTTTAGTTTATTTGTCATGGTATCTAGTTCTAGTGCTTATAGGATTGTTTTCATATGCCTAAATACTCGTGCTTATCAGTTTTGCTTATTTTTGTAATTGAGCTTATTTTACTAAAAATCTACTCGTTTGGTTTGTAAAATTTCGTTTGGGGCTTTAGTTTGAATTGAAATTGGGCCATAAATTTTGGTCTTGCGTTCGATTTATACTTTTGGATCTCATTTTAGTTGTTTCATTTAGGAATTTGGACTTTAGTTTGGTCCTGTGATAATTTCGTAGGATTAAATTAGGCTTGCATTTGATTATTAGGTTTGGGCCAAGTGATTTATGAATGCAAATTGAGTTTATGCTTAACAGTTTGTTATTTTATGTTTCGAATTTGGTACCGGTCAACTCATGAGGCGTGGAGCTTAAGGGTTTATTTAGCTAGACTGAATTTAATTATTTGTTTTAGCTAAATAAATCGGGTGGTATTCGTTTAATTGCGGGTCTTCAATTCGGTTCCATTTTCGATCCTTTTTCAATTAATTAGTATAGCTAATTTTTAAAATGTTTAGCTTTGTTTGTTTAATCATTATGAGTAACGAGTAATTTAATTAATGCTTGTTAAGTGATTTGGAAATTAAGTGCGGTTTTAAAAAGGTTTAAAAAAATTAATAGTCATTAGAATTTTCCAATTTACATACCGTCATTTACTTTTAATGCAATTTAAATACTTGTCATTTATTTTAAAAAGCATTTTACTTTACTTGTCATTTAATTTCTTGAAACTTGTTTTCTAAGGATTTTAATTCGTTAAACCTAAGCCCGCACTTAATGAACTTTTCACATCACTTAGCAAGCATATTTGTCATTTATATCTTTTAGATCATTTTATTTAATCTTGTAGTTTTAAATCTTAGAATTAATATTAGTTTAATTTTTAGCATAAAAATAGTTTAAAACCAAAACAAAAACTTGAATGACAATCAAGCTCGATTTACAACTTGAACGTAGATTTCCATTCACCCCTCGCCGAGGAAAACGATACCCGTGTTGATTACTTATTCTTTCCTAAGAATAATTTGTATGATACTTTGCTTACGTATTGTATATGTATTTTATAAATATATATATTATATATATTTGAGGGTTTATTTGATACGTGTAAAAACGACTAACATCAAAATGGCGCCGTTGCCGGGGAGAGGTGTAGCGATTTTTACGGGATTGTTCGTGTTCGAGCCTTGAAGATCCTTTCTTCGGAAAGTTTATTTTCGTTCTTATAAAAAATATAAAAATCCAAAAATATTTTTCTTCTTATTTTATTTTTCCTTTTCTTTTATAAATATTAAAAAAATACCAAAAATATTTTTATTAATATTATCTTTATAAAAAATTTCAAAAATAATCTTCTCTATCCTCTTATTCATTTAATTCTTATCTTCTTTATCCTCTTATCCGTTTAATTCTTCGACATGTCTTCGTATAACCATTTTGGTTGCTCGTATTGTGGAGGTCCGTTTAATGGTGGAAACTGTCCGAGCTGTAGCAGTGTAGGATCCGGAAATGAGTTTGTCTATGACCCAAATCCTTATTCTTATAATGAAACACCGAACTTCTTCAACCAACCTCCACAATACCAATACGAGACATACTCGTGTGAATTTTGTGGAGGGAACTCTCATCCGGGTTTCGATTGTCAAACAGGGAACACACCCGTCTTTGATCAGGGTCCCTGTTACAATCAAGACTTTGGATTTAACCAACCTCTACATTATTCTCCGAGTCAGCCACAACAATTTCCTTGTGAAAATTGCGGGGTTCTTCATGAAAATTTTCAGTGTCAACCGATGAACCAAAATTATGATCCTAATTTTTGTTATAATCCGATTTATTCCGGTTTTGACCAATATCAACCCCCGCAGTTTCCCGTAATTCATCATCCTCCTCAAGCAACGGATACGGAAATGTTGCAAGCTAGAGAAAACTTAATGGAAACTATTCAAGCCTTTTTAAAGGAGTATGATCATATACCTCCTGAAGAAAAGTGCATGGCTTTATTGCTAGCTGAGGAGAGATTTCTTAAAATTAAGCAAGCTGTGGAAGAAGAGCAGAATCAACCTGAAGTTATGCAAGAATTGCTACTTAAACTTATGAAAGATTTGCAAATTCTTAATGGAATTCAACCAAAACAAGAAAAACAAGTAGAGCAGGAGGATCCGGAAGCTCAAAGTTTTCTTCTAAATTGGAATTTTCCTATGGCTGATGATGATGAGTATACTATTATATATAGAAAGCCTAAAGCAATCACACCCGACTTACCAACCGAGGAGCCCGATAACTCTCTAAGTATAGGGGACGAGCATCTTAACACTATTCCGGAAACGGAAAAGTCTAGTGTTGAGAACCTTGTCCCAATCCCAAGTGAGTCAAAAGGTATTTTCGACGATATTTGTGATGTGCCGTCTTGTGATAATGATCATTTTGATGCTGAATTTGGACTTATTAACTCTTTGCTTAATCAAGATATTTTGATCACATCTCCTAAGATTGATTTTCTTCCCGAAGAGTTCGTCGGTGAACTCGATCTTATTGATCTAATTTTATCGGGAATTGATGATGACAATTTTGATGAAGAAGAAGGAGAGATTGATTTTGATATTTTTCAAATCGAGGAGAAATTCTTCATGAGAAATTATTAAACGTCAATCTTCTCATTGATAAGATCGAAGCATTGAATCTTACTCCTTCTATTCCTTTTGTACTTGAATATCCCTCCTCTTCTCCTATTTCCGTTGTGGATAGTGATTTTCTTATAGAGGAGGTTGATACATTTCTTATTCCGGAAGACTCGATACCACCGGGTATTGTAAGTGATTTTGACTCGAAAGGGGATATTATTTTTTCTAACGACTTACTTAATGATGATCCTATTCCCGAGTATGAGTGTTTTACCTTCGACATTGAGCCTAATGCAACCATGATAAACAATTTTGATGAGCTTAATGAAGACGAATGTTTTGACCCAGGGGGAGGTAAGATTGATGTTTCTCAGAATATTGAAGATTACGATTCCTTCGCATTTGTCATTCGGACTTTTCTCCCGTATCGCACCTACGCTGTGGATTCTCCTTTACTTCTCTCTACCGGGAGTGAAGACACCATTTTTGACCCCGGCATCTCCACTTAGAGCCGGTGGCATCTCATCGGGATGGAACTTTCATGTGCTTTAATGTTTATCCAAATATTAATGAAAGCCCGAATAAGAATTTTCTTTTCCATATTGCTTCCCCATGGATAACTTAATTCGGGGTCGAGTCAAGCTCGTGACTCGGATAACAAAAACAAGCGTTTCTATCTTCTTATCTATTTTCTAACATTTGATGAGAGGGGGCTCGCCTCTTTCTCGTGTTTCGTGTTTTGTGGTTTGTGATTTTTGTCCAGGATTACCCGGATTGTGAAGACTCTCGTGTTCGGTGTTTTGTCCCGGTCCACTCGAGCTTCCTAGCCTTTGCTTGCCATTAGTTTGGGGAAATCTGATATCCTAGATTATTATCGACTAACATCTATCTTTTAGCATACTTGATAAACGGCTTAAGATTTTTGTGATACTTTCTCCATGCTCGGATTATGCATTCGATTTTTTTTGAGTTCTAGTATGGGGTTTTAAGCCTTAGACTAGGAAACATTGAGGACAATGTTTAATTTTAGTATGGGGTAGTATATCTTCGATATGATCTTACCTACTTTTGCTCGTTGTTCTCACGTACCCCGTTTTCCCGCAAAAAAATTAAATTTTTAAGTCTTAATATCTAGTTTATTGTTCATATATATATTAAAAAAATTGACACGAATGTAGGCTTTCCGTTGGTGAGAACAAAAATAAATTTTGACCCAACCGGTTTTATATCTTAGCTTTTCTCCTTAACGTATATAGATTGAATTTTGCTAATCTTTTATACAAGGAGCTATACAAAGCGAGTCTAGCTTGAAAAGCCAAGACTTTGCAAGTTTCCATAATTGATTTTAAATATGCGAAGATCGATTTATTAGAATTAATATTGTTGCCAGTCTATGTGACTTGTTAAAGTGTCGATCTTAATTCGCTAGGCTAAGTATTCACGAGTTTCTTTATTAGAAATTTTAAATTGTGAAGAACAAGAGATGATAGAGTAGAGTATAAGTTTTGATGCTAAACATAGAATAGTTGGATTTCTTTAAGGCTCATACAAGGTTAATTGTGGTCTTTTTTGCTCCCATCCAGCTTAATAAACGTTATGATAATTGAGTTGAATAAATAAAGGTTTCTTTGGTTTTTGCGATTCTTAGTTTAGATCACTTCGTAGAGATTCCTTCTGGTGAAAGAAGGTATACATAAAGTTCTTCAGTGTTGTGTGGGAAATAGACTCCTGGACCATGGTCGGCTCGCATACCGATGTGGCAGTTGTTAAAAGACCACAAGACTTGAAATTTGGCTATAATAATAATAATTATGTAATAAACCGAAGCCAAAATAAGACTCTAGATCATGGACGCTCGCATACATGATGTGACAATCATTTTAAAGGTTTGAGGTAATAATAATAAAAATAAAAACCAGTGGCTGATAAAAGTTTACTGCCTCCTTGCCGGCTCACAACCTGATGTGGCAGTCTTCAAATAATGCACAATTTAGTAATATAAACAGAGGACTGATAAAAGTTTGCTGCATCTTGCCGGCTCACAACCGAAAAGGTCAAGGAATTCACCGAGGTCAAAATAAGACTCCTGGACCATGGTCGGCTCGCATACCGATGTGGCAGTTGTTTAAAGGACCGAGGTTTAATAATGTTGCGATAATAATAATAATAAAGCCAAATTTCGACTCTGGTGTTATCTAAATAAAGCCTCTGTCTCTGGACTCGTAGTTGAGTTGTTTTGGATGAAATAAAAAGGATAACCCCTAAATCATGTGAATTTAGAACCTTAATGTGGACTTTATTTTCACCACAACGTCCTCTTTAGAAAGGATTTTCAAACTATTAATGTCAAACCGGTTTACTTTATTAATAAGACATAATTTATTTTGTCACCAATAATAATAATAAAATTCCTTAGAAGAAAATCTTAGGAAATGGATGAAAAGTAAGTACACAATTAGCCTTTTATGAGTAGTGTTACATTATAACTTGTATTTTCCAATAACTTGTATTTAAGCTTGGCCTGGGAGAGTGAAAAGTCGGGGACGATGAATTTATCCATTTGGACAATTTTTGTTCAGTGATCCTCAAAGTTATCAAAGAATAATGAAAGGAATACATTATGTCACACATGAATAAGTTTTATGTTATAAATTATGAAGATCATAAATACGAAAAAAATTATTTGAAAATGGAAAGCGAGGTGTTTTAAAACTTGTAATTTCCTAACTCTCCCCGCAAAAGACTTTGCTACTTTTCAAAGGATTAGTTTGGGGAGGTTTTGAGGTATTTCGTTTTAGAGCATGTAATATTGTGTGAGGACACGACAATCACTTAGTTTGGGGAATTTTGATATGTGAGAAATCACATATCCTTTTTATACTAAAAATGACCCTAAAATGATCAAATTGTGCAAATTATGCTTGTATATCGCTTGTTTTGTCATTTGTGATGTGTAGGTACGGATATTGCAAATATCACAAGAAAACGGCCAAAACCGGGCAAAAACGAACACGAGACGGATAGAGTACACAAGAGCCGAAAGTTTTTCTAGCAAAAAGTCAACAAAAGTCAACACCAGCCAAACAATGGTCAACCCACAAGAGGACAAGAACCCTTAAAATATCAAAAATACCCTTATTGTTAAACTATTTTCACCATATATCCTTAATTCAATAACACCGTTAGTCCTTTAACACCTAGGGACTAACGGTCATTAAGTGTTAAATATACAACCAAACCTTTTCGTTTAAAACCTTTATCCAACCAAACGCAAAACCATGGCCCAAGACCTTAAATAAGTCAAATCAACCCCCTCTCATTATGTCCGGGGCAAACACAAAACAAATAGAAAAGGGGGGGGGGGGGCGAGAAAAACAGTTTTACTGTTTACCCGTCTTCCCCAATTCACCATCCTCGTAATTAACTTAATTAAAATGAAATTAACCCAATCCAGCGTGGCCTCATAGATACTTAGTACCAAGCTACATGTCAGTAGGCTGAGACGTCACCAAAGCTCGTGATTGGTTAAGATGACAAATGAGAATGACATACGGATATCCAAAGAAACACACCTTGAAGGGAATTTTACACTAAAACAAGTGCAAAAGAAACACACAACTCCAAAGAAGTGGGATTGCCAGCTTGGCAATCTGTGTGCTATATTCCCATCCAATGGCCACAATCCATCATCCAATGATTAGAAGATATTGATGGTCAAGATTGAAAGGAGCATGCAGAGGTCTAGATCATTCTCTCTAGGGCTAGAAATAAGATTCACCCCACTCACCTTAGTATTTAAGGATTTTAGTTTTAAATAGTAGCTGTCAAGAATAATTTTAGCTTATGCTATTATATTGCTTTTAAATTCAGTTTAATCAAGGTATTTCATTTTCAATCTGTTAATCGCTTAATCAATAATAACAGAGTTTAATTTATACTTAATGTTTAATTGTCCTTTTCGATAAGTTTGTACTTTTATGAAAATGGTTTGAATAAGCTTTTAAAACTGTTCCAATAAGCCTACACATTGTTCATACCTACATAAATCTCTCAACTTGAAAACTCAATGCATTGATGGATGCCGACTGAATTATCAAGTAGGTAATCGTACTTGATGGTCAAGTGATAGGATTAGGACTAGGATTTAGAATTAACTAAGCTTCATTTCTAACTCTACATAGAGCATACACCTCTGTTTAGCTGAGGAAATAGGTATTCTCCTTTTTACATTTCTGCTATTTACTATTCTGTCTAATTTAACATCTAGTTATAATATGCATTTAACTAAATCTTGTTTCTTATCCGGCTTATGTTTGTTTATTTCTGCTTAATAATGCTTATTACTCTTGTTAAATGCTTATTCAGTTTATTAGATAGTATTAATCTTAGTCTACTTGTTATAATTATAAAACTGTCATAAAAAACCAAAAAAATAGTAGCATAATCTGTAGGTTTGTTTTTCTGGCTTATTAGTTTGCTTAAATCTGCTTATTAGGTCTGTTAATAGCTTATTAATATCTGGTATTAATAGTTTAATCTTTAAATCTCATTTTCATAAGCTGAGTATGGATTTGAAGAGTTTAAAGGAGTGTTTGGGTCAAGCAGTTCTAACTCAAGTTAGAACTGCTTGAGACCATTTGGTCCTTTGGATTCATTTTAAATTTCATATATAGGTTTATGAGATAAGGATTTTAGAGTTTCATTAGTTTTAATCAAGTCTTTAAGATTTTGTGTGTATGTTTTATAAGTCTGAGTCTTTAAGCTCAGATCCTTAAGCTTATTGAGCTTTTTCTAGCTGAATTAGTCTCTCAATTTGCATTAAGTTTTGGTGTTTTAAAGTAGTAGAAACAAGATCATTAGCCTGCACAAGTTTGATTTGAGTCTTGATTTTAAAAATTGCAAACTGCATCAGTAGGGTAATATAGACAAGTAGCCTAGTTTAAGCTTAATTTTTAGATGGTAAAAGTAGTTATTAGGCCTTGAATTTTGGAGCACAAGTATCTGTTTCAGCTTATTTTATAAAAAGTAGCTTAATTAGTCATCTGTTTTTAGCTTTAAAATTTGCATTTTGTCTTTTTCATTAAATCTTAAAAAAACCAAAAATATTTAAGTCAGTCTGCATCAGCTTTTTCTACTAGCCTTTTATTAGCTTATTTGATTTTCAAATTAGTTTTCAAAAGCTGTTTTATTTAGTTTGGAGGTCAAGCTTTAAGAAGGTATAAGGCTTATTGCCATAAGGTTCCTTTAGCTTAGTTAAAAATAAGCCCAAAGTTAGATGTTTGTCTGTTTGGTTATCAGTTGTAAGTAAAAGTGCTTAACCACTTTTTTAGCTTATGGTTTATTCTACTTGCTCATTTCTAGCTCAGATTAGCTTATTAGGTTAGTTTTAGGGTAGTGATAGCTTATTTGATTCTGTTGAGCTTATTTTAGCTTATTACTTTTTTTTTAGTTTTGTAAAAGAGCAAAATTTAGTCAAGTGTTATCTGTCAGAGTAATAAGCTGTTTTATAGCTTATTAGTGATTCTAAAAAAAGTTGTTTTCACAAAAGTTCTTAGTTTTCAGCTGTTCTATAACTTTGTTTTAAAAAGTTTTGCAAAAAATAAAAAAAGGGAAGAGGGGAAATCCAGGGTGAGCAAGGCTCGAACCCTTGACCTCTACCCTCCTCAACCTTTTATACACCTCAACACCACACTCACAAACCAACGTGCCCTTGGGACTTTTACGTCCTAAGGTGCAACATCAAATCTTTTATTACCTTTTTGAGTTCTTTTTATAATAAGCACTTCGCGTGCTTTATAGCTTTTTTTGGGCTTATTCATTTAAGCATTCTCCTAGTTAGTATTTTTCCTGCATTCCTTGTAGCTTAATCTATTTTTAGTAATTTTCTTAGAATTTTAATTCATAGTTTGGTATTTTTAATCATTTATTTTTGTTAAAACCTTTAAAAAATCATAAAAAATAGAAAAATAATCAAAAAATTAAAATTATTTTTTATAAAAATGTCTTTTATCATATTTTAGGCTTAGGATTTAAATTTACTTTCGTAGGGTTAAAATTTAAGAATTGCACTTTTTAAATAATGGGATTTGATCCCCGTTCTTGTTTTCTTTGTTTTTAACTTTAAGCACCCTCGGTTTAGGATTTCCTTAGCTTTTTCTTAAAAGTTAGTAATTAGGATTAGGAAAAGTAAAAAAATCATTTTAGGTTTAATTTTAGATAATTTAGGTTTTAATTGTCACGTTTCTTTAATTTCCGTTATTGTTTTTATGCTTAATTGTTTTATTGCTTAGTCGTTAATTTTTCTTTATATGATCTATGTGCTTTTAATTGTAGAAATAGATAATCAATTCAAAAGTTTGAAACCATTCAAAACGCGCGATCACGAATTTAACCGATTTTCAATTCACGCTTCGTCGAGGGAAAACGACCCGGGAGGTTTTTTTTATATAATGTTTTGGTTAAAAGCGTTTATCTTGAACCCGACAGAAAATACTTACTATACCATAATTGTCCTATCCTTATACTATATATTTACGTATAGCGTATTCGGAGACGTATCAATGTATGTTTTCGATATGATCTTACCTACTTTTGCTCGTTGTTCTCACGTACCCCGTTTTCCCGAAAAAAAATTTAAAATTTTTAAGTCTTAATATCTAGTTTATTGTTCAGAAATGAGCAAAAAAGGTATAGTTTTTTATATTGGTTAAATCTGAACAATAGATAATATAGTTACAAGATTTGTATAATATCAATAATAATGTAAGTTTTTTTATAAAAATAAATTTAAGCATGTATCTTGCAGTAAATATACATTTTGATGACTTTCTTGCTGTTCGACTCTTTCCTTCAGATCTTGACCCATTCTTAAGGGTCAAAATGCTTCTTGGATTACTGGATACATTTGTTGTACTTTATGTATATTCTTAATCTTATCCAGTTTTTTTTTCGTAGTTTCTGGCATCAGGAACTATTTTATTTACTATATTTAAAAGAAATATGGAGAATATGAATCGAGTATCATTACGAATGCAACTTATCTCTAAAATACAAAGTTTTATATTCTGATGTTATTTCTACTAATTTCCAGCTCAACTTCATGACAGATTATGCGTGATGAGGTCGTCGATTTTGATGTCTAGCACATACATGACTTCTTTGTTATGGATAACGCATATAGTTGCCTTAGCTTTCAAATTAAGTCGTTGGATTGGAAGGTGTTGTTAGAACACAAATTGTCGGGCTCAAAGCTAATGTGGTGGTTTTTATTCGGTTTTTCATAGATTTTGCAACTTAAGTGATTGTATGTTATATAGCTAAAAATTGTATCCTAAGCATTTCCGTACAAGGTTTATGGAGTATATGAAGAAGTACTGTATAGTATTATAACTATTCTTTTCGTTAGGTTATCGTTCGTTGCGATAATTAAGTAATAATCCGGATCCGCAGCGGAGTGCGGGTTGAAAACGACGCCCGCTAATTGTCTCGCAGCAGAGCACGGGGCTACCTACTTGTTTGATTCAACCAAAAACTCGAATGGTTTAATTAAACTGGATTTATCAATTCAAGTAATCTTTGTTATAGACGAACCACACTTTTATTCATTCTCATCTTCGATCATGTGTTAGGGGGTGTATGGGATTGCTTATACAAAATAGATTGTGCATTTTGAAAATTGATAATCAGGTAATCAGTTGTTACAAAACGTAATTCTGAAAATTTGTGTTTGGATATGATTATGTTGTATGATAGCGCGAGATATAGTTTAAGAAGTTTTTATAGTGTTTGTACAAAATTTTTATGACTCTCGTGTTCGGGGTTTTGTCCGGTCCCACTCGAGCTTTCCTAGCATTGGCTTGCCATTCGTTTTGGGAAATTCCGATATCCTAGATTATTATCGGACTTACATCTATCTTTTCGCATACTTGGGATAAAAGGCTTCAGATTTGTGTGTTACTTTCTCCATGCTCGGATTTGCATTCGTCTTTTGAGTTTGTATGGGGGTTTTGAGCCTTGACTATGAAACATTTAAGGACAATGTTTATTTTTTAGTTATGGGTTTGTATATCTTCGATATGATCTTACCTACTTTTGCCCGTGTTCTCACGTACCCCGTTTTCCCACAAAAATTTTAAATTTTTAAGTATTCTATCTTAGTTTTTGTTCTTATATATATATAAAAAAAAGTTGATAAAATAGAATAATAGTTGACACGAAGTAGGTTTTCCGTTGGCTGAGAACGAAAAGTAAATTTTGGACCCGGACGGGTTTTATATTCTTAGCTTTTGCCTTAAACGTCGTATAGATTGAATTTGGCTAAATCTTTTATACAAGACGCTATTAACGCGAGTCTAGCTTAAAAAAAGTTCAAGGACTTTGCAATGTTCCATAATTTTGACTTTCCGATGGTGAGAATAAGAATAAATTTTGACTTGATCAAGCATGTTGCGCTCTAGCTTGCCCCTTAACCTATATGAATTATAGCTTTTTCTAGTCTTTTATACAATAAGCTTTAAAACGCGAATTCTAGCTTGAAAATGCCAAGAGTTTGCAAGTTTCCATAATAGACTTTAAATATGCAAAGCTTGATTTTATTAGACTAAGCATTCGCGGATCTTTTTATTAAAGATTTTAAATTTGCGAAGAACGAAAAATGATAGAGTTTAATATAAGTTAGATGCTAAGCATGGAGTAGTTGGATCTCTTTAGAGCTCATAGAGGTTAATTGTGGCTTTTTGCTCCCACCAGTTTAATAAACGTTATATAATTGTTAAATAAATAAAGTTACTTTGGTTTTTGCGATTCTTAGTTTAAAACTCTTCGTAGAGATTCCTTCTGGTGAAATTAAGGTACACATCGAGGTTTTGTCAGTGTTGTGGGGAAATAGGCTACCAATTCTTGACGGCTCGCTACCGTTGTCTAGGTAGTTAAAAGACCACATGTCTTGAAATTTAGCTATTATAATAATAATAATGTAATAAACTGAAGCCGAAATAAGACCACTGGACCATGGCCGGCTCACATACCGAAGTGGCAGTCATTTAAAGGGTGGAGGTAATAATAAGAATAATAAATCCGAGACTAATAAAAGTTTACTGGACCATGGTCGGCTCGCATACCGATGTGGTAGTTTTCAAAAAGGTCGAGGATCACTTGGTAGAAATAAGACTCCTGGATCATGGTCGGCTCGCATACCAATGTGACAGTTGTTTAAAGGACCGGGGGGATAATAATGTAGCAATAATAATAATAATAAAGCCAAATTTCGACTCCGGTGTTATCTAAATAAAGCCTCCATCTCTAGACTCGTAGTTGAGTTGTTTCAGATGAAATAAAAAGGATAACCCCTAAATCATGTGAAATTATAACCTTAATGTGGACCTTCTTCTCACCATATAGTCTCTTTAGGAAAGGATTTCAAACTAATTATGGTCTAAACCGGGTTTACTTTATAAAAATAAGGCCATAATTTATTTGTCACCAATAATAAAAATAAAATTCTTAGAGAATTTAGGAATAAGAGAGCGGAAAGTAGCTATGCGTACACAATTAGAATTTATGAGTAGTGTTAGCATCTTAACTTGTATTTAACAATGATTTTGTTTTTAATCTTGGTTTGGGGCGGGTAAAAAATCGAGGACGATGAATTTATCCTTTTGGACATTATTTATAAGTGTTTCTTGTTCTGTGATCCTAAAAGTTATGACTAAATAATGAGAGTCAAAAATTTCAGTTTCCATTTAAACGATGAATTTATCCTTTGGACATCTATAGATTATTCTATAGGCGCTTCTTGTTCTATGACCCTAAAAGTTAAGAAAATAACAAAAGTCCAAACATTTTAGTTAGATTGCTTAAAAGAAAAAAAGTATAAAAAAGGGAAAATATAAAAATAGATAGAGAAATAAAAGTATAGAAATTGTAAATGGGGCGTTTCAAAAACAAAAAAATAAAAATTTGTGAATCTTAATCCTTGATGAGCACTTAACTACTTTTCAAGGTGATTAGTTTATGAGGATTGGAATTTTTGGTTTTAAGCGTGTATTTATATCATTGCGTGAGGACACGAAAATAGCTTAGTACGGTAGATTTTGGTATGTGCTTAAATACACATACTTTTTACCTAATAAAACAAGCTAAAAAGACCAATAATGACCAAAAATACATGAGAAATACATTGTATATGTTTGTTTCGTGACTTGTGTCTTGCAGGTACAGATTTATCACAAAAGGACAAAAACGAAGCAAAACTGACAAAAAGAGCAAATGGAATATAAGGATTGCAAGAAATCAAGCCAAAGGCATTATTCATTTAATGGGTCCAATCCGTAACCCATTTAATGGGCCGGGTCAGCCCATTAGCTCTTGAATATTCATAAGTCCTAAATCCTAAGCCTTATACATTTTTTAAGTCCAAATCCATAAAACCCTTAACCTGGCCTAATCCATAATACAAAGCCCAAGTCAACATTACCCATACCCTGGTCCAGTCAAACATTACAAACGAGCCTAAATATTACTACTATTCATTGTCCCTATCGTTTTCACCTGTAACGAATTCACACAGGGTAAACCTCACCTCTCCACAACATACGTATCCTTCTAGAATATCTACCTGACACCTCTGACATCCAATTTAGCACGTCTGCACTCCCGTACGCCTATTGCTGTGATCTGTGAATAGTGATCCAAGGTTAAGGATGAGTGATTATGAGGCTGTTTGGATGATATGGAAGAGTGAAAGATGGGGACGCTCTCAAGGCTCTACATCCTTCCTATCAGGTGCTATAAATAGAGCTCTCCTTAACACAGAAACAACATCTAGCTTATTTTAGTTTTTGGTAGCTTGATTGGGATTTTTGTAAACTTTTAGCTAATTGTTTCGTTTTAATGTACTTGTTCTTTTAAAAGCTTGTAAACGTTTCAATATTAATAAAAGTATCAGTTCATTTAAATTGTGCCTTTAAATTCTGTTTTTACTTTAGAATTTTGTTAAAACAGTGTTTGGATACATCATTAATAAGTTATTAAGCTCTTAGTTAATTAATAAGCTAGTTATTATTCAGTTTAGCTTGTTCAAAGATAAACTAAATAAGCCGATCATCAATTCATTTTTATTGGACCTTACTAGCTTGTGCAAACAAGCTAGAGCTTGTAGATAAGTTCTTTTGAGCACATTTAGATCTTTGTTTAGCTGGGATCAAGGTACTCTCTCATTTACTCTTTTAAGCTTATTTTCTCACTTAGCTTATTGATCTGCTTATTTGTGCTTTTTCTATGCTTAATAGTGCTTATCTTATCTTATAGTAGCTTAATAAGTTTAGCTTTTAATTTTAAAATAGTTTAGTTAAGTTTAAATTGAATCTGTCATAAATTCAGTCTAAATAGCTTATTAGTCTAGCTTTTAGGTTAGTGCTTATTCTATTTAGTATTTAGTTTTTTGCCTTTATTAGCTTTAGTTCTTAAACTGTTTTCATGGTTGGTAGCTTATTGAAGTCTATGTTAGCTGAAAGTTGGATTTAAAGTTTTTAAAGGGGTGTTTGGCACAAGCAGTTTTAACTTAGTTAAGACTGCTTGTGTTCTTTTTGGTCATTAGGTCTATTTAGTGAGCTCAAATTAAGTCTAAAGTTTAGTTTTAATAAGTTTTAGACTAGTTTTATTAAGTTTTTCACGTTAGTATAATCAAAATTCCAAATCTACTAGCATAAAAGGTCTTTAAACTGCTTATAGTCACAGTGTAATTTCTTAAAGTTATTTGACACTATGTTTTTAATGCTTCAATTGGGTTCTAGTGCCATCATTAAAATCTGTTTTGAGTTGATAGTCTATGGTTTAACCCTTTGTGAGATTTTTGGTGAAAAATAGCATAGCTTTAGTGTTTAAAAATGTTCTTAGAAAACCTAATTTTGCAGATCATTTGAGGCATTAATATAGATTAACTTTGGTTGGTTCTTGTTTAAATTAGCTTATTGGGGTCTTAAGTTAATCTGTTTTGAGTTTCTAGTTGGTCAAATTGCTTTTTGAGTCTTAGTTTTGGGTCTACAAGTTGTCAATTTATTTCTAAAAATCCAAAAACATAAGTAGTGGTCTGTCATCTTCACTTAAGTTTTCCAGCTTATTTCTTGATTATGTTTGCTTAAATCCTGCTTATATGTGTTCTTAGGGTCTTAATCTTAGTATGTTTCAGGTTTTAGCTTTTTTCAAGTGCTTATTAGTTCTCTAAATTAGCTTAAAATTTGGCAAAAGTCTTTTAAATATGTTTTTATGTCAAACTGTCTCTAAGGTTTTAACTACTTATCAGCTTATTCTACTAGCAAATTTCTAGTCCTATGTGCTTATTAAGTCAAGGTTTAAATCTGGTTTAGTTTTTTAGTTTTTCTTTTAGCTTATTGAGTCAAAAAGTCCTTATAGTTTTAGCTTGGTATGTCAAATACTTTAGCTTAAAAACCAAAACTGTCACCTTCATTTGTGCTCAATCTAGCTTATTTTCAAGTCTTAGAAAAAGTTGTTTTATTAAACGTACTTATTTTAGCTTATAGTTTAGCTGTTTTCAAAAAGAATTAAAAAAAATTAGTTTTAGAAAAAGGGAAGCCACAGGATTCGAACCTGTGACCTCCCCCTTTCTTGTAGCATACGTTTTAACCCACAACACACTCACCATCTGTGCCCTTGGGACTTTCTTGTCCAAGGGTGCATTCTTTATCCTTTTAACCCTTTTTTCCAAAGTGCTTATTTGGCTTATTTGATTTTTCCCAGCTTATTGAAATAAGCTCGGATCTCCGTTTTCATTGCTAAACCTTTTTCATAAGACAAATATTTTCCCTAATTTTTTCATAATTTTTACTTTTCATTTTCTATTTTTAATTCATTTTCGAATTTTAAAATATTCAAAATTAGTTTAAAAATAAATAAAAAAAACCAAAAAAATATATTTTCAGTTTGAAAAATTATTTTTAATCATTTTAGTTATAAAAATTTTCAATTTGCATCCCTAGGTTTTAATTTGTTAGATTTCGTTAGTCCGTTAGTTTAGTGCCCGTTAAATTAGCCGTTAAATGTCTAATTGTCGTTCGAATTAAATTTGCCTTTAAATCTAGATTAGCGTGCCTTTTTATTTGCTTCCCTTTGCATATTTAGTATTAGTTAACCAAAATCCAAAAAAATTGATTATTCAATCACGCGATCACAAACTAAATTGAGATTTTCAATTCACACTTCTTTGGGATACGACATTCAGGAGATAAATTATTGTTGTGAACTATCGTAGATGAGAAAAAGTGAGTTTGGGGTAATAACTAACATAGAAGTAGGATTAGTTTTACACCATACTCAAAGCGCTGGAAAGGCATGACATCAAAACACTATGGATGAAACAAACTCTCTTCGACTACGACATCTGCCTCGACTACATGTCTACAATGAACTACGTTCATCGAAATCGTCTTATCGAGCTTTGACTCCATTATTTTGTTGTCACTTATTAATCATCTCTCTCGCCTCGCAAACACTCTAAATCGTACAATTAATTATTTCAATCGAAGTAATTAATTGATGCGTAAAACTGTTTTAAATAATTGATTGCCAAGTTTTAAATTTATAAAACTCGTCTACCGGTACACGCACTAACGGGAGGAGAACCGGTGTCTATCTTATGTAGTCGGTTTGGCTAATCCGAGGTCGTCCCAAGAGCTAAGGTTTACTAGTTTTAATTTGATTATGTCACGTTTGGAAATTGTTTTTACGTTGATTTTAATAACTACAGAAAAGTACATGCAATAAAGTAAATTGATAGAAGTATTCAGGAAGAAAAGCGTGCTAGCCTAACCATTTTGTTACTAATGCTATGATTACATTTTTTTATGCAATGTTCAATTATAAGTTCCATTAATGGTTCTAATATCGACAGACCCGAATTAGCATTTGAGGTCTGTCTTATACTTACTCTGCGATCCCACATTCCCCTACGATCACACAAGCATGACATCCAAGTTTGTAGTGGTTAATTCCCAACTACCTTTAAGGGCAGCGGCGCCAAAAACTTTTATGTGTTATAAAAGCTTTAAATTTATAATTCTAGTTTTATCCGATTTTCAACTAACACACAGGTAAAGTATAAACCCCTGTTTATAGTATAGGTTAAGGGTAAGACCAGGTCATTCCTCGGGATTGGTTATTCTAAAAGGGTCACTTGTATTACGAAAGGTTTATCTTATAGACTGTCACGATCTAAAGATTTCAAGATATAAAATGATGTTTGCTTAGGGGATGAGAACAAATATAGATAAACTTGGATGGATAATGGGTTCAAGAATTAAAGTAGAATCCATTAAAGAAACGGTTAGTTTACTAAAATGTTTGTCTATTTATTATAATCAAAAATCCTTTCGGCCTTTACTTTTGATTATAGAAATGCTTTAAGTTTGATTCATGTTAGGAAAATAGGAATATGGACTTTCTTAACCAAGTTCGTTAGACATGAGGTTAAGCGTTAAACCTTTTTATCCTCGGTTAATGATCATTTTATTATCCAATCCTCACAAGGCTAATATCTAGTTGTCAAAGACAAACAACTTGGAAATCAAACATATAGCCGGAGTCTTTCGACCTATATCCAGACTAGTATGATGATCAAATGATGATTAAGAGATACAAGTGTAAAAACATCAGGTTCATATTAATAATTTCCAAAATTCATTAGTTTATCCAAGTTAGATCCATATTATCCTCATAATCCCTAAATAAACATGTTAAACTACTCCATATTCATCAATTCAAAACACATAACAAGCATGATCAATTCAGAATTCATAATATAAAAGTAGAGAAACGTGTTTATACCAAATTCAATAACAAATAGTCCGTTGCTTACAAGAATCTTCCTTCGAACGGATATCATAACAACTTGTAAATTCAACTATAACGACTATAACAACTTCTTAGCACAACTTCTGAGATCAAATAGTATCTTCCTTCGTTTATAACCTAGATTGTGATGAAGAACAAGGTAATTCTTCAGCAATTCCACTAAACCTTCTTCCTAACTATTCTAGATCTAAGATTGAGATTCAGAAGTGTTGAAATGGATTATTTGAGCCCTGAATTTCGAGCTCTATTTATACACATATTTGAGTCTACAGTTAGGAAAATGTGACAAGCCAAAGGTTGCCCAATAATGGCAATCATAATGATTTTTGAGTAACTTCAGGTGAAGTGCGCCGCACTTGGTGTATAATTAAATTGCATTTACTTCGTTTCAAAGTACGCCGCACAATAAGAATTATGCGCCGCACTTTAGCCTTGTTCTTTAATTCTTCATTGGGTTCTCTTCTAGACTCTTCTTATAACGATCGTTAGTGCATTTAACGGAATTTCTTTGCACGTTTTGTCCTTTTCTTCATTCTGGGTCCTGAAACGATTATTGCATAACAAACACCAAACTATGCAATATTTCATGCGTTAACATATATATTTCACGTATTTTCGAGGGATATTTTATGTATATTTGGAGCGTTATCAGGATTTTAATTGTTGTTAAATAAAAACACAAAACAAATAGTCTAAATACACTAAGGGTGTCATAACCGGCTACTGTCCATCCAATAGTCCAAGTATCTAAGTCTGAAAATATGATCTTCAACAATAGGCTACTAGCTCTATTCTTCATAATCATTAAGAATGGCTTATAGTTGCACCATTTTTATATTTTTTAGCACATAGATGGCTTATAGTTGCACCATCTTTTCTTTTGAACATGCAAATGCTACAAGAGTTTATATATCTTTTTATTGCCCCTGCAGCATTTGATACAATAAACACATTCCCCCACTTGAGATGAACTATATCGAAAGTGATGATACATTGGGGTCTTAATAGATAATTAATATATGTCTTCTACGAATGCATATAATTTTCGAACCCATTTCCCCAAACTATGGAGTTTAGTAGCCAGAGATTTCAACAAAAAAAGAAAGAATACAGGGTAGGCTAAGGCGAAATGGTGTAACGAAACATATAAGGTTTAAATGGGATTGGCTTAACAAGGTGATCTAGGGGTATCTTGCACTGACATTGAGTGCAACAAAGGGTTTTACACGGGGAGGTCGACAAGTCAGTGTGACAAGTCGATAAACACACACATAAAGGCTATTTGGGTGAATTCCTAGTACGTTGCCTTCTTGAACTGCCTATTCCAACTAATCAATTAGGTCTTGAAATGATATATATGCCAAGTTCTAAAGTCTACAATACTACCGGTACACTTATATTTTTGGTGGATTTTTATATAATAGATGAAAACGGAATTATTAGGCTTAAACTTGCCAATTAGAATAAAGGGTTATAGTACGCTCGACAAAGATTATATCTAGTTTATTAGGAAAAACATGTCAAAATTTTTAAAATTGGCACAATTTTTTAAAGAAAACTAGAAAATCAAATGCAAATATTAGTCAAGTCATAATTCTACTCCCATCCCCCTACTTGGTCTGTACAATGTCTCTATTGTACAATTAAGAAAATGAAAATTCAAGAACAAGAGTAGAATTAGAATGGAAGACTCCCCTGGATTTGCTCGGTAATATGAAGAGACATCATGTTCTAAGCCATGTTCCAAGTCTGCTTCCTCGAGCAACATCCACCATCACAGACAACTTCACCATCCTCCTATAAAGCATTCAACTATACTGGTTTGGAATGCTTCCTCGCAGCTTAATTAGCATCCTAGCACCCCTCCATGTGTATTACTTGTATACCTGTGAGAAAGACTAATACCAAAAGCATAAACCAAGATAGAAAGCATCATAGCACAGAATATACAAAACTATACCAAGACCTAACTCACTTTTGTAGGAATCACGGTTGCATTTAGCGTATGCAACAAGCCTTTTAAACCACTTGGTGGCCCAAGTAGAAGAGTGAATTCTCGTGAGGATTTCCAGAGAACATACCCACAAAGTTCATTTACTTGTACACGGTTTAGAAATGTTTAAAACTTGCTTTTTTTAGGTATTCATAAAAAGGTTACGGCGTAACTAATAACCACATATTTAACCTTTAGTATATATAAATAATATATATAAATAAGAAAAATCAATAATTATAATTCAATTATAGTACGATAAGTATTCCGAAAGACTCTAAGAAATTGCTTT